>JAOYNC020102160.1:0-36274 GCA_025802115.2 Bertia moriformis
ACCCCCCCAGCCCGGCCGCCGAGATAACCTTAATCGGCACCATATTCGCAATGGCTGCATCGAGCGATGCTGGGTTTCCCGGCCCCAGCCCGCGACCCCATCCGGGCTCGTCTTCACGGCCGCGAGGGCCCCCCTCCGAGAACATGGGCGCCCCGAGCGACGACGAGGGCGACGGCTTCGCCGACGACCAGGTCCCCCAAGGCTCGCGTCTTGCCAACCTCAGGACCGTTTCCCGCGTTGAGGACCGGATCGGGCTGATGCTCCAGGACTCGTTCGAGGCCTTCATAGAAGGCTTTATCTCGGACGAGCCGGTCCCCTCCTCGAGCGCGCCCGTCTCCAGCGCGGTGACGACGGACAGGCATTACGTCGCCCTCGTCAAGGGCATGCGCACCTATTCGCTCTCGACCCTCTACGTCGACTACAAGCACCTCGCCACGTGGCAGAATGGCGCCCTGGCCGACGCCATCATGGGCCAGTACTACCGCTTCCTCCCCTTCCTCACCGCCGCCCTCCACAACATGATCGCCAAGTACGAGCCCGCCTACTTCCGCGAGCACCGGCAGCCGACCACGTCCAGCCGGCTGGCCAGCTCCGTGGCCAGCCACGTCGGCTCTGATAGCCAGGACGACGTCCACGCCAAGACGTCGAATCAGCAGACGGACAAGCTATTCGCGATCGCGTTCTATAACCTGCCGCTAATCTCGCGCGTCCGGAGCCTCCGGGCCGGCCACATCGGCAAGCTGCTGTCCATCTCCGGCACCGTGACCAGGACGTCCGAGGTCCGGCCGGAGCTGGCCGTGGCCACGTTTGCCTGCGAGGCCTGCCACACCGTGGTGTCCAACGTGGAGCAGATCTTTCGATACACCGAGCCGACGCAGTGTCCCAACATGACGTGCCAGAACCGGCAAGCCTGGCGGCTCGACATCCGGCAAAGCACCTTTGTCGACTGGCAGAAGGTCCGGATCCAGGAGAACAGCTCCGAGATCCCGACCGGGAGCATGCCCCGGACCATGGACGTGATCCTCCGCGGCGAGATGGTGGACCGGGCCAAGGCCGGCGAGAAGTGCATCTTCACCGGCGCCCTCATCGTGGTGCCGGACGTGAGCCAGCTAACCGTCCCCGGCAAGCGCCTGACGAGCATGCGGGACGACCGGAACGCGCCCCGAGGACCGGATGCCGGCACCAACGGCATCACCGGCCTCAAGGCGCTCGGCGCCCGCGACCTGACCTACAAGCTGGCCTTCCTGGCCTGCATGGTCAATCCGGACTCCTCGTCCGGGGGGCGGACCAGCACGGCCCGGATCCACAACCTCATTGACGATCTCACCCATAATACCGCGTCCGAGTCCGACAAGTCGGTCGAGGAGGCCCAGGCCGCCGTCCTGTCGTCCATGAGCGGGGCCGAAATCGACATGCTCCGCGACATGGTGCACAGCGGCCACATCTACGACCGGCTGGTAAAGTCGCTGGCTCCGATGGTGTACGGCCACGAGACCGTAAAGAAGGGGCTGCTCCTGCAGCTCATGTCGGGGGTGAGCAAGAGCACGGCCGAGGGGATGCAGCTGCGGGGCGATATCAACATATGCGTCGTCGGCGACCCGTCCACGTCCAAGTCGCAGTTTCTCAAGTACATCTGCTCCTTCGCCCCGAGAGCGGTCTACACCAGCGGCAAGGCCTCGTCCGCCGCCGGTCTCACCGCCGCCGTCGTCAAGGACGAGGAGACGGGCGAGTTCACCATCGAGGCCGGGGCGCTCATGCTCGCGGACAACGGCATCTGTGCGATCGATGAGTTTGACAAGATGGACATTGTCGACCAGGTCGCTATCCACGAGGCGATGGAGCAGCAGACGATCTCCATCGCCAAGGCCGGCATCCAGGCCACCCTCAATGCCCGGACGAGCATCCTCGCCGCGGCCAATCCGGTGGGGGGCAGATACAACCGCAAGACCAGCCTCCGGGCGAACATCAACATGAGCGCCCCGATCATGTCCCGGTTTGATCTCTTCTTCGTCATCCTGGACGAATGCAGCGAGCAGGTCGATCGCCACCTGGCCGAGCATATCGTCGCCGTCCATCAGTTCCGGGACGAGGCGGTCAAGCCCGAGTTCAGCACCGAGCAGCTCCAGCGGTACATTGAGTTTGCTCGCACGTTCCGGCCCGAATTCACTCCCGAGGCCAAGGAGAGCCTGGTGGTGAAGTACAAAGAGCTGCGGATTGACGACGCGCAGGGCGGGATCGGGAAGAACTCGTATCGCATCACGGTGCGGCAGCTCGAGAGCATGATCCGGCTCTCGGAGGCGATCGCCAAGGTAAACTGCATGGAAGAGATCACGCCCGCCTTCGTCAACGAAGCCTATAATCTGCTCCGCCAGAGCATCATCTCGGTCGAGCATGACGACGTCGAGATGGAGGATGACGCGGGGGCCCAGCCCGAGGGGGACGACCAGACGGTGCTGGCGGACGGCGCGGCGGCCAATCAGGCCGACACGGAGATGAATGAGGAAGAGGAGGAGGAGGAGACCACCGCCGCCACTACAGATGGGCGGACCGGTGAGACGCCCGCGCCAAGCGAGCGCAGAAAATTCACCATCACGTATGAGAAGTATGCCAGCATCGTCAACCTGCTGGTCCAGCGGGTCAACGATGACGAGGCCGCCAGCGGGGAAGGCGTCGAGGCGGACGAGCTGGTGCAGTGGTACCTGGAGAAGCAGGAAGAGGAGCTCGATGGCGAGGAGGACTATCACCGCGAGCAGGCGCTGGTCAAGCTTGTGCTGAGCAGGATGGTCAAGGTACGCAGGTCCCACGTGGCCGCAATCCGAGCATGGCTGTCTTCGTGGCATTGATTACTAACTCGTGTTTATCTCCAGGACAACATCCTGATGCCGATAAGAGGCGAGGGCCTTGTTGACGATGCGCAGGCTGGTGGCTCCGGGTCGGGGGTGCAGAAGGTGGTGTATGTTCTGCACCCCAACTGCGCGATTGAGGACTACTAGCCCAGACCATGGGTTGCGCCTGCGCTGGCGGGGGAAATCTATGGCCTGGCCATGTCGAATCGGGCGAGATCGCCTAGATGATGGCGACTGGGGTCCCTGATGGCGTCGTCTGTCGTCTTGCACACTGGCTGCCCGGTCGATGGCTACTGTTTGCAGTCTGTATATTACTGCATCTGTGGAGCCGGGTCGAATCATATGACGAGACAGACGGTAGCTGCATACCGATTGAGAAAGTGGCAAGCCAAGAGACCGGGTACGTCTCATGCGGATATAAAATCGGGAATGTGCTTATGGAGTGGGCTCTTGGGTCCCCCCCCCCGGCTGAGAGCAGCCTGGAGGGATCTGGGCCCGGCCGGTTGCGGCTATCTATTGTAGGGACGGGGTATCGAAATCTGGCCAGGATATCTATCTAGCTCGCTATACGCTGTCGTGTCTCGGAGGCCGCCCAAGACATGCTCTCCAACCACACCGGGTAGGAGGGGTGTCAGCTGCCGGGCCTGATCGTGGCACGGGGTCGTGGCAAGGGGTGCGGTGGCATTTTGAATTCGTTCTATCTTCGTAGAGCCTTCGGCGACATGTCGTATCTACGCATGGTTGCTGTCGTCGCTCTGTGGGCCTGGGGTTGGAGCCAATTTCCTCCCGGAACGCACAAGACCCAAGCATTTGCATCAGCAACCTGACAGAGAGAAGCTGGGAACACTGGGTCTGGGAAACACATTTCCCGATCCATCACGATAATAGGTATGTGTATGTGTGCCTCAGCCTCCCTGGGCCTGACTCGTGGTAGGCGTAGCCCTCAGCACGGCCGCCCGCTCTGCCTTCCGGAGCTTATTATTGGCGGTCAGCCTGTACACAGGCCGCCCCCCCCTCAGGCGCAGCCTCAGGGGCCTTGGGCACACTGCGGCGGTCATGCACCAAAAGAGTTTCCTAAGGAAAGGGGTCCTCATACGGCAGGATTATTGGGGCGGCGAAAACAGAGATCCGGCTCAGCTGGATGGGGTTTCATCAAAACCCGGTTCTCGGAATACTCCAGCTCGTCATTCTGCTGGTGTTTCAATCATCATACTCCTCCGGGCCAACCGCTCTCCTTCTCGTGTGGTGGTGGTGGTGGCGGTGGTGCGACGGACAAATTGGTTGAAAAACAAGGGTCAGGCCCGGACGGGCGTGCTGAGGGCGATCAATTCCCTCCCCAGGTCGCACCAAGGCAAAAGTCGCTGCCGAGGCGGCGGCCGGGCAGGCCAGCTGGTTCTGGTGCTGCTGCTGCTGCCGCCCCCTGTTCCGGAGTCTGCGCGCGCTTTCCACGCTTTTATTTTAGTGCCTCCTTCGAGAGTCGAGTCAGCATTTTTACCAATTGTCCGCCAACCCGATTTGCTGCTCACTACTTACCGTCATCGACTATGCAGCACCTCTGTTCCTAATACCTGATACTCTTTTCCTGCCCCTCCCCTTCTTCCGCCGCCCTGGCCAGTCCTAGTCCGGCAAGCGGCTCGCGCTATTTTAATACGACCGTTTCGGCCTGGGACTGCCTAGCACGGACCCACCGACATCGCGCCGCTGAACCGACTCGACTCGTGGTCCCGCTCCAAAAGGAAATAGCCAGCCTCATCGTCACTCTCGAAAATGGGAGACAGCATGGACGAGGCAATGGCAGCCACTACCCAGACCACAAATGACGCGGTTCCTTCCTCCGAGTCGAGGCGAGACGGCCAGTCAGACAACAACCCCGGCCACAGCGGCAGCGGCGGCAGCAGCAGCCACAACAACAACAATAATAACGTGACCACCGCACCCTCAGCGTCGCCACCGTCCGCGGCACCCGCTGCCGAGCAAGGACCGCCAAACACCGTTCTGCCCCGGCTTCCCGAGCTAACAGAACTTGGCGCCCTCGGTACCGCGTTGGAGGCCGGATCCGCCGCCCCTATGCATACCGGTGATGGTGCCGGAGCCGGCGCCGCGCGCACCGGCCATGCTACCGAACCCGACCTGCACAAACAAGCGGCAGCCGAAGGCAGAGACATGGACGGAGCGGCTTATGACCCGAGCATGGAGTCGGAACCCAAGCCGACAGATTCGGGCAACGATCCCATCGGCACCGCCAGCCCCATCGGCCAGGAAGGCCCGGTCTGCCAGATCACGCTGCTGCTCACGTCCGGCAGCCGGCATCCCTACAAGATCGACGAAAAGTACCTGGCAAAAAGGAATGTCAGTGTGCCCGAGCTGACCGAGTCGGGGAGGCCGGATCCGTTCAGCATCAGCGTATACACTCTCAAGGAGTTGATACTTCGCGAGTGGCGTGACGAGTGGGAGGGCAAGCCCGCCAGCCCCAGCAGCATCCGGCTGATCCACCTGGGCAAACTATTGGACGACAAGAACCAGCTAAAAGGTATTTCTGCACCCTGCTTTGCCTCGCCTCCCCGCTGAGCGATTGGAGAGGACCGGTCCCCTAACCTGTGGCGCAGGATACAATCTCAACGCCGAGAGCCCCAACGTGGTCCATATGACGGTTCGACCCCAGGACATAATAGACGAGGAGGAGCCCAAGGGGAACGGCAAGTCGGGCTTGGGAAGGTCCAGAGAGGTCCGATGCTGCACCATCCTCTGAATACGCGGATCCACCCTGGCATCACGCTGCTGCATCACACTGCCGCGCCACCCCATACTTTCCTCTTTTCCTTTTTCCTCCCTCCACAAACCTACAGGCCGGGAGTCTCGCCCGCACTGCCAGTTCTCTCTTGGCGCAGGATCAGAGTACGCGAGCGGGGTGTTGGCGCAGATGGCAGAGCCACTCTGCCGAGAGGGTTTGATCTTTTTTATCCATATTTGCCCCGAGTTGACCGGCCGACTCGAAGTGCGGCTGATTTTTATATCTACTTTCCCTGTATCTCCTCCTATAGCGTTGCTGTTCTTTGCGATGGATTATCGAGCGATTCCAAGTACATGCCAGCCTGTGGGGCAATAGCCATTGCAGGTTCCAAAGGCCGACTATGTTCTGCTTTGTGATACTTGTGGGCCGAGTGACAAGTCGGAGGGGGGGGCGGGGGGGGGGCAACTGGGTAGTCGTGGACATTGTGCATGGTGTAGGAGGGGAAGGGGGGAGTGGGAGGCTGTTGAGCACGTAAACATATTCATCCATCTTTTTACAACCGATACGAGCGAGAGTTCTGTCGGCAGTGTGACGGTACGAAGCGGGGCCCTGCCAAGTTCATGCAGGTAGCGAGAGCGCAAGACGGTGGATGCCCTCGGGCGGCGATGTGAACACAGTTCGGGCCAACCATGCGGTCAGCCAGTCAGCAGTAGTCATTGTCTGCAGTTTTATTCATCGCCTCGAGAGATGGGACCAGCGGAAGGCGGCCCCAGAGCTCTACCGCATGCCGAGGGATAGGCGACAAGGTTCGTAGCCAGCATGTCCCCGCTCGCTACTCACGCCTGGGTTCGGCAGCGTCAGTCGATCCGCCGCACTCAGATCCCCAGCTTCCGCTCCATCTCTTCGTGGAACCCAACAACCCGCCTCGTCTCCTCTCCGGTGAACACGTCCTCCCAGGTGATGGTGGTATCGTTCCCCATCAGGATGTCCTCGTGTATACTCGGCCGACCGAGTCCGAGGATGACGGGGCGCCACTCGCCCTCGCGCACCGTCTTGAGCTCCATCTCGCGGCGGGCGGCCTCGCCGATCCCGAACGACCGACAGAGGATCTGCTGGCGGAGGGCAAACTGGCTCGCCTCCCAGTTCTTCAGCCGGGCTTCCAGCGGGTGATCCGAGTCGAGGAGGACGGGTGGTGACGCGCCGGCGGGGGCGGTGGCGTTGTCGCCGCCAGGGAGGCCGAGGGGTGACGGCCCCAGGACGGGGCCCAGGCCGGCGCGCAGCGTGTCGTGGAGGCCCGGCGCCGAGGGCGCCGAGGCGGACGCGGAGGTGTGCGAGAAGGTGCTGGGGTTGGACGTCTTGGGGACGATCCGGAGAGCCTGCAGCTGGGTTAGCGAGTTGACGCAGGGTGGATAGGTGGGCGGGGAAACAAGGAGCCGTGGTTTCTTGCGGATGAAACCGCGCGGGGAAAGGGTTGGTGCTTACCATTTTTGAGTTGGTGATGGGGTTCAATTCAGCGCCGGGAGTGGGACAGATGGTGCTGGTGGAATGAATCTCTCGGATCTCTTGGTTCGATATGGACCTGAGGTTGGCGAGATGGGTCCCTCCTGGAGGTGGGGGGCCTCGCGCGACAGCCGCGTGATTAGTCAGCCCTCACCGATCCATGTAAACTCGACAGGTCACTCCCCGATTTGGAGATCAAGTCCAGCTGTGCCTCTTGCCGAGCAACTGGCTTAAGAACCGAGCAAGTCGAGAGCTCGTGACGACCCGGCGATGGGTGGATAACGAGGAGTCGGCATCACCATCTCCTCGCCTGGTCAAGTAAGGGGTGGACGGGTGCTCGGAATTTGGTTTGGTCCCCATCTCGCCTAGTCAAGCGAACGACACTGTCAGCCCCGCTGCAGCGAGCACCGAGCAACTGGAGAGTTCTTGACAGCCTCCCGATCTGTAAATAGTCAAGATTTGGCGTACGACCTTCCTGCCCACTCATGCAGAGTTCACCCTATATACCAGATGCAAGTAACTGGAAAGCTTGTAGGGGCCCAGCCGTGATGAGCACCTCGCCGGCCCGGGCCCGTACTCCCGCGCTCACGGTAGAGATGGAACACGCCCACAGCAGAGATAGAAACTATCCAAACTAGTCATATGCAGATAGATCATCCCACCAGCCACCCAGATGTCAGAACATGTCGCGGAATGTCTCAACGGGCACGAGCAACTCCAAACCAGGGCCTATCTGGCCCTGCCACATCTGTGGGTATATATAGGGTATATATATGCTTGTCGCGCACGCGAGTAGCGGCGCTCAGCAGCGGAAGTACCGATTCTCAACCCAGCGCCCCTCCACATCCAGACGCATGTTGCACACCATAACCGTGATGCCGGGGAACACAGTGGTCAGGCGGTGCAAGCCCACCTTCCCGGCCGTGTAGGTGATGAGCACGATCCGCTCCTGAGCCACCCCGTGGTCGATGAGGACCTGGACCGCCATCAAGGCAGAGGCTCCGCTCGACATCTGCGTGTCCATCAGGAGAACGGCCTCGTGCGCCTCGATGCACGCGGGAAGTTTCAGAAAGTGCAGCTCTGGCTCTCTGGTCTGCGGATTGGTCTGGATCAGGACCCTGCCGGTCCGGCAGTCCGGTATGATCCGCCTCAGGGCGGTCTCGAACGCGGCGCCGCCGCGGAGCAGGACGACCGCGCTGACTTCGCCCGCGGCAACGAGGCCCTGGTATTTGTGGCCCAGTGGAGTCTCCACCTCGCACTGGCGGAAGGAAACGCTGTTCATCGCCCTGCAGGGAGGTCAGTGATGTCCGGAAGCAGACCATGAGGGGCCAAATCCGCCGTACTGCTCAATCAGGAGACACGCCAGCCTGTCAAAATAGAAGATGAAATCTTCTGGCGACGTTTCGGCGTCGTGCAGGATCGTGCTTATGGACACGACCTGTGGACTTTTCTCGAGAACCACGACTTTGCTGGAAAGAGGCGCGTACTGGGAAGCTGCCTCGAGCCGGTTCAGGGCCGCCCTGTGACTTGTCGACTTGTCGACCAGTATCTGCTCAATGTACTGGACAACCATGACTGCGGGCGGTTAGAGGACAGAATGGCGCGAAGAAATCCCAGCTCCCTCGAAAGGAAACCCATACTCAGTGCGACCTGGTTCTCGACCCCTCGAGGGATGATGACATCTGCATGAACGCAGCCCATCAGCTTGTTCGTCCGAGTCGGCTGTGGTCGTGGGAGGGCGGGCCCAGGAACGATGGCTTACCGGCAACCTTTCTTTGCGGCTCGACGAACTAGCCAACAACCCAACGATGAGCTGGCCTGCTCCGCTACCGCCCAGCCTTACTGATCGGGGCCGGACTCACCTTTTCAAAGTTGGGCTTGACGAATGAGAACCACTGCTTGATACATCCCTCGATGTCTCTGCCCCTGTCCCTCACGTCCCGCAAGACTGAAAAGGGTTGGATCATCAGCGCAAAGGGTCATGCCGGCGGGTGATGCCGGCGGGCGAGAGCGGCGGGGCAGGCCACGGCCTCAGGACTCACTCCTCCTCGCAAGGCATGTATCGCTGTCTGCCTCGCAGTAGATCTGATATCATCAGCGCGCTGCCGACACGCAGGTGAAGTACAAAACGCCGGCCGGCCCGCCACTTCTCTCAATGTACCTTCATATCCAACAGTTCGATAACGCGAGGATCATAGAGAGCAAATATCCCCTCCAGTATGAGGACGTGGGGGGAATAGATCGATGTCACTTGGGAAAGGCGGGCGTGCTCGGAAAAGGAGTAGATCGGGATCTCGGCTCGCTTCCTGTGTGGTGCGCACACCTCGAGATGAGCAGGCACGTTTACCCGGAACCGTGCCGGAGCACTTACCCAGCCTTGAGGCCACGGAGCCTATCTACGAGGACGTCGAAGTCTATGGCCTGTTTTTGACCCGAAGACGGTGAGCAAGAGAACGAGGCCCGGCCGGACTCGAGTTCACATGGTCAAAACCTACCTCGGGGGCGTCAAAGTCATATTCATTCGCAAACGCCTTCTGGGACTGTGCCTGAGACAAGGTCTTGTAGAACGAATCCTCGAAGCAAGTCAGTAGACAGACCCGATTTTCTGGTTGGATGGACGGGGATGGAGCAAGTGTAGATACCATGGACAGAATGACAACCCAAGGCAGATTCAGCCTCTTGATGACCGCCTGAGAAAGCGTCGACTTTCCGGAGCCGGAGCTACCCGCGATGCCGATGATGCTGACATCTGCCCAGGGGGGGGAATACTGAGCCCGGCGCTGAATTGTCACATGGCTCTGGAGCTCAGACATGATTGCCGCCGCCTTGTAGCGATCTTTCCGCGAGCGCCGCTGGGGTTGGGCTCTTGCGTGCTTATATCCTGGGTAGCCAGATAGGCGACGCGAAGCCTTAATCAGCTTCAGCTTGATGATGGAAGGGGTGGTGGTAGGTACTCGGAGGGGGGTGTCGTTACGGTCCGCAGTTCTGTCGCGAACTCACATTGGGATGTTGCCGAGTAGTTCCCCCATAGACTGACAGAAAGACAAGACGTCGTCAGCACTATATAGGATGGAGTAGTAGGATCTGCATGTGGAGTTTATTTTTGCTAAGCCATGACATGAGGGAGGGAGAGAGGCCGGCCCAAACGAAGCTCGAGGTCGGACAAGGCTGGCACCTGTCGGGCACTGTCGTCCCGGTGGAGGGAGGGGGGGGCAGGAAAAAAAAAAACTCTTGGTGCGCTGCATGTCGACCAACACCACCATCCCACATCCCATCATCATCGAACACAACGCAGCTTGCCCGCTCCTGACAATCTCCAGCTCTGCAGCTCTGCTACCCCACGAGAAACAGGCCAAAGCGGATACTTGGCTTCCTCGCGCATAACGCCCAAAGCGCGTGTTCTCCTCTCCAACCTGCCTCGAACCCCCCTCGACTCCGTCGCTACATGCGGCGATTGCGCACGATGGTCAGCTGGTCCTCGACAACCCGGCTCCTCCCGCTGCGCGATGCGGGATGCGCGATTCCCTCGGCTGACACTGCAGATAGGAATCATCTGCATCTTCGATCTCCACGCCCAAGTATGATTTCGATAAGCGCGTGGCCGATGTAAAAGCCCCGAAGAGGTTCGTCGCCCTTTTCAGAATGGACGCCTGCCTGCCCCAGCTGCCCCACCCCCACCGCTCCTGATGAAGATGAACATCAATGGGAATCTCTCCTATTTACTATGCGGAAAATAATGTTACACAATATGCCTGAACTGCGCGGAACCTCTACACATCACCGTCACAGAACTCGATCGATCGGCGACAGGCTTGCTAACCGGACAGGTGGCAGCGACATCAACGCCCTCATCCTTGACTACCTTGCGCTGGAGGGATACCCCAATGCGGCCGCAAACTTCTCCCGAGAGGCAAATCTTCCGCCACACCAAGGCAACGACTCGATACGAAAGAGGCAAGAGATAAAGCACTCGATACACCGTGGTCGGATCCAGGAGGCACTCGAGGCATTGAATGAATTCGACCCAGAGGTCAGTCAGCTTATTTCCGTACTACTACTCATCACGGGCTGCCCCCTCCCTCCGGCCGCGGGCCGGCCGAATCTACATGATTATTATCTTTCATGCACCACGCAGAGGCCTCAGGGCTGGTGAAGAGACATGAAGACTATCTCTATGACTCAAATTGATTCCGACCTTATGTTTACCTGCACGCTCCTGCCTGGACAGTGTACTAACTGCCGACTCGACTAGATCCTCGACGGAAATCCCGATATGCACTTCGACCTGTTGAGACTGCAGCTCATCGAGCTGATCCGGACCTGCGTGGCCAGTCCGGGAGGAGACATTGAGCCGGCGCTCTTGTTTGCAACCGCCCAGCTCGGACCGCGAGCCCCAGCTCAGGGCAAGTTCCTTGATGACCTGGAAATGGCCATGTCCCTCCTCGTCTTCCCCCACGACAGCCTCGAGCCTGAATTGGCCGCGCTCTTGGACCCGAGTCTCCGAAGACAGGTGGCGGATAGTGTCAACGAGGCAATACTGCAGCGGCTGTGCCGCCGCCGAGAGGCTGCCCTTCGACAGCTCATACGGATGCGGGTCTGGGCGGAAGATACGGCCAGGGACAAGAACAAGAACTTGCCTGCCAAATTGGATCTCGGGATCGGGGTCGGCATCGGTCGCGAGGATCGATCCGAGAACGGGCATGATCCAATGGTCACTTGATGATGGCATGGTACCACAAGATAGATAGGCTCCTGGTTTGGAGTGAAGTGTGAGCTGAAAGGGGTACGGGCGGATAGGGCTATGGGCGGGTATCACGAAGAGATCGCAGCAGCATGCGGCGCACGTGTCAGGCGCGGTTATCATGGGCGTAATACCTGGTGGCGTATCGGTGAATTGGAAGCACTGGACAGGCGAGCAAGGAGCCCTCGCGATGAACCAGTCTCGGTATCCACAATGCTACATCTATATCAGTGTCTGTGCTCGGTTGCTGCAGAGTTAGTGACGGCTCGGCCATGTGGCGCGCATTCCTGCCCTAGACCTTCTCAAGCTGTTTTCTTCGAAGCAGCTGTCGAAAATGCGTAGGTCTGGAATATGTGTATCGAGAGAGGGGAGACCTATGTATGGGCGGGGTTCTGGCCAGGGGACCCCCTGACGAGACGCTTGCGCGGTCTGATGGCCAGCCAACTGGGCGCGGCTAGCTAATTATCCCATCCCTGGGAATCCAGAGCCGGTCCAAGGCTGGTCCTCTTCACCACAATTAACGTTGCTTGCCAAGACAGAATCACCAGGGGAAGGGGACCGATAAACGTCATCGAGCTGCAGTGGAATTTGCCAGGGCCGCGCATCGGGAACTATTCTGCCGAAACGTCGCATCCCGAGTCCCCCATATGTACATGCACCGCTCCGCGTCCAAGTAAGGTTTGCATCATGGACAATGACGCGATCCTGTCGAGGCCCTGCATTCTAGTGTGCGTTGTTTTTGTGGTGGCCTGGAAGAGCACGATCAGAACGGTTGGTCGACGAAGAGCAACGAGATGGGATACACGGTATACGCACGGAGATGATAGTAGTACGCTTGCGCGTAGCTCACGGCCATCACGATCAGGAGTGCGTGGATAAAAGCTGTGGAACCCGGTCAGACAACCGCGAGGTTGGTCGCCAGCATCGATGGGCTGGAGGCTGTAGGATGCTGCCGTGGACGCTGTCGGTCCAGGGCTGCTTACGCTTCGCCGTTGGGTTGTCTCCCAGATGCTTGGCCCGGTACCTCGAGAAGAAATTCGTAGCCTCGGTAGCAGGAGCTGGGCCACGAGGAAGTTTCTCGTAGAAGCTGACCACACGCTCCATCCTCAGCGCGTCGGGGGCAGCTCCGATGGCCTGGCCAGAGAAATTAGCTGGCCCAGTCTTATCACGCCATCGAGCACGATCTATCCTGCATGGCGAGATGGCCTCGAGGGAAACGGGGAGTCGGGGAGCGGTGGGGTCGGGAATCGAGGGGAGAGGAAAGAGAGCGATGCTTCTGCAGGTACGATACCTTTGGAGACGCCACCTGCACGGTAGATTAGCACATGGACCAGCCGAGAGATAAGCAGGAGTATCGCAAACCTTGGGCGGGATGATGGTTGAGAGCGACCGGCGCCAAATCAGGCTCATCGTCACGGTCCGGCGAAGTAGTAAACAGAGTAGGCTTGCTGGGGGGGTCTGTGGTGGTGATGTCTGGGGCCTCGGGTTGTTTAGGTTGGTGAGCAGTCGTTGTTCGGGTCTGCCGCCTTACGTAATAAGATCGCTGGCCCACCTTGGATTCCACCTGCCAACCTTCCACCTGGCGTGGTCCCTACCCCTACACACCATCACCCTGCCCCGCTCTTCTCTGCCATTGAATCCAGAGATGGCCTCATTGAAGCTCTTCCCCGCCGTTCAAATCCTCTCCCGGCCCTGGCCACCCACCCGCGGCCCGACTCTGGCTCTCCGTCGCCTCGAGAGCTCCCTTACCCGGCCCCAGTCGCCAATCCCGGCCCCAAGCCGGACCGACCCCAACTACGATGCCGAGCCTGACAAGGCAACATCGTCCGTGATGCTCCCTGCCCAGATATCAAACTGTAACATGCTGACAGAGCGACCGCCAGCACCTTCACCCCGGCCTCGAGCCGAGTCCTGGACGGAAGTGAGGAGGGCCACATGCTGCCGGCGGGGTTGATATCTGGCGCCCCAATCGAACTCCAGGCCCGATCTGTCCGGTCAGTCTCCCCTCAGACAGCCACTCGGTCGGCTCGTCTGACACCGCATTCCAGTATCTACCAGGAAACCAAGCCGGCAACCCAGTCCGGCACCTGGAGAGGCCATCGCTGGCGGCTGGATTGGGATATCCTGCCCAAGGGCCATCGGTGGGAGAATCCCCTGATGGGCTGGCAGTCTTCCGGAGACTTTATGCAGGGCACCCATCTCAACTTCCAGACCAAGGAGGACGCGATTGCGTTTGCCGAAAAGCAGGGCTATGAATACTTCGTCCAGGAACCGAACTCGCCTCGGTTCATGCCGAAAGCATACGCCAACAACTTCATGTACTCGGCCGGGCCGCTGAAGATCGTGCGGTCCAAGTAGGTCAGGTCGACAGCCAGTCAGTGGCAGCGATGTTGCGGCCGCCCAACAGACCACCTCGGGGTCTGATCGGGCTGGCCTGCATGCTGCAAGTAGACCTAGCATATAATTTTTGAACGATCTCCAGCCGAGAGAATTGGACCGGACCCCGTGGTGGATTCCCACAAGGCGGTGCGCAATCAGCCAGCTCACGGCGCCTCGGCGTGCAACAATCCGGCGGTTAATTGAATCGCTGGCCACGATCCCCTTGCTCAGTTGGCCGGCTGTGCCTGATAACCCAGACTGTAACCTCCTAGCATCTCGGCAGCTGCAGAAGCAGGAAACACGGGGTGACTATCAGTCCATGGCCATGACGTGACGGAGAGGGGCCACAGCGCATGTGATCGTCAGTCCGATTCGGTACCAGCAAACCCACCCATCGTCAAGATCAAGTAAGTGGTCTGGATATCGAATTTCTCAGACCCGGCATCCATCTTATACCAGGACCGGCGCGACCGGCGCGGCGCCGCTGCAGCGCGTCCTCGAGCGGCATCAAAATAAAGAAATTTAAATTTCTGGGAGTCTTGGAGCCAGAAGTCTTGCCGGCCCAATCCAGGGTAAATAATTAGGTGGTTAGTAGCAGCAGGTAGCGTAGCGCTGGCTGCCACCTGACCTGGCTGACTGCCGGGCTCTCTCTCTCACTCACCTTCGGATTGGACTGGTCTCCCTCGCAGCCTCATCAGCATTTTCCTAACCCAAACATCCGCACTGCCAACCCACCCATCCACACCACTGCCGGCGGCCTACTTTTGCTACGGCCGTTATCGCGAGTAAGGATTGACAATTCTCCGGCCCGTCCCCCCTCTCGAATTGGCTGGAGGCACCCCCCATCATTTGTTGACAAGGCCCCTCGCGCCCAGCTTCTTCCACTGCCGCGCGCACGCACACGTCCGCGACCATTTCGACCGAGACCATCCCGACGACGTGTGGGGGGGGAAAACACCAAGGCGATCGACGACGTATGATGGCAGCTGACGCCTCCGCGGCCGAGAATCTTGTCGTGGTCGTCCAACCTACCGATCCCGTATGTCTCCGCTCGGGCTGGTGAACTCGGGCGGCGCGCGCGCGCATACGCACCGCCCTCCGCGCACTGCCCCCCCCATCCCCGCCTAGGGTTATCGCCGCAAGCTGACTGGCCGCTTTGCGCAGATTGCCGACCGCGAACAGACTGCCACGCCTCCTCCCCACGATGCCGAGTCAGAACCCGATCAGGTTACGGACGGAGGTGCAGCTGGTTTAGAGGAGATCGCGAACAAGCACATCACCAGCGTCGAAGACCAGATCAATTCCGCCGACGTTAGCGTGAGCGGGGGGTCCGATACTGAGACTTCCCGAGGCGATGCCGCTGCCAAGGGCAAGGATGGCGGAGACCGGGTACAGAGCCGAAACTCGTCGGCAATACGAAAGCCGGCAACATTCAAGGCCGTCTCCGTCAACAGGACCTTTCTGGCCGCAAAAGCCAACACCACCAGCGCGGCCGCCAGGCCGGGGGATAAGAACGGGACCGCAGCCGCAGCCGCTGCTGCCGCATCGACTCTCCCGCAGGCCGTTCCCACTGGCCCCTCGGCCCTGTCGGCGAGCCGGCCCAGGTTGGTGGCCAAGTCTGGTGGCGGAGGCCGAGATGCCGCGCCCAAGTTCTCCAACCTGGTCAACGGGAAACCGGCGGCTGGGCCAGATCCCAGCGTGGTCTGGAACAAGAATAAGCGTCAGTCCTCTTTCGTTTTATCTCTTCCCTTTTTTCCTTTCTTTCCCTGTTATTCCTCTTTTCCTCGGCCAAATTCGATCTCGAGGGTTATGTGTAGTCGCTCACAGCAATGCAGCAATTCCTGTGCCGGATCCTAGAAAGTTCACGGACGAGGAGCTGAAGAAGTATGGAATCCATATGGCCAATCGTCTGGCACCGGAAGATCTCCAGGGCCAGGGCCAGGGCCAGTCGAACTGGGCCGACCTTGACGATGACGACGACGACTGGGCGCCAGAGACCATCACTTGGACGGATGGCACCAAGATCCAGCTCCCGACTGCAGAAACCATCGCCGCCGCCGCCACCACCACCGCCACCGCTGCCACCACCGCCCCTGCCAGCAATAATCACGCTGGCAATAATACCGCAGCAGGCTCGGCTGCTCCAGAGCCATCGGCTGCAATTCCGGCCAAGGCTGCGGAACCGGCCGCATCTGTACCTATGCCCTCGCACGCCGCTCCCGTACCTGATCCTACCCCTCCCACCTCGCTCCTACCTGCCGCCACGGCGACGACCACTCGGCCACCTGCTCCGGCTATATCTCCGGCAAAGACGGGAGGCGGAGGTGTCGCTCCTACCCCCAGTAAAGGCCTGGTCGTCCTGAGGAGTGGACAAGTTGAAAAGCCGGTCCTGGTGGCGAAGCCTCACGGACCGGCCGGGCCGTCGAAATCGCCATGGGCCCCGCTGCCCCCGATCGATCGGGCGTCGCCGGCGGTGCGGGACATGATGCCGCCTCCTCCCCTGCCCAGTGGACCGCGCGGCGACCTTCCAGCGGAACACCAGATGCAGCACCAGATGCAGCACCAGCAGCAGTACCAGCTCCCGCACCAGCATCATCCGGTTCCGCCCGGTCAAGCCAAAGAGATTGCCGTTGATGATTTCACCCGGCCCTCATGGCGAGACGGCTCGTCGGCCGCTCCCCGGGAGCTCTACAACTTCCATTCTGGACGGTACGAACCCATACCAGACCGAAGGCTCCCGCCCCTTCCACCTCCTCCCCGGACGGAGCTCCTGCAAACCCGGCAGCCGGCCTTGCTCCAGAGGCAGGGCCCGGACCACGCGGCAGCAGAGCCCTCGCAGGCGTTCCAGACGTCGCGTGTCATCCAAGAGAGCAGCTACGGCCGTCGACGAGGTTCATCGAACGTCAGTGCTGGGAGCGGACCATTTGTCACCCGGCCCGGCCGAGGGCCTGACGGACCGTTTCCGTCCCAAGAACCAGTTGTTGGCAATCGGCGGGAATCTATTGCCGGGTCGATTGATAGCCCCACTTCGTCCAGAAATATTTCACCCACTAGCCTGGCTCAGCCTGCCCGGCAACAGCAGCAACAGCAACAGCAGCAGCAGCAGCATCCTACGCAGCAGTATCCTGCCCAGCAGTGGCTTGGCAGAACTTCACCCGCCTTGGTCAATGCGCACCTGCATTCGCATCCTTCACACCCTCTTGCTGCCGACACTACCAAACAAGAAACTCACCAGAGCCAGGCTCTTCCCTCTGTTTTGCCTCCCGCTCTGATTTCTGCCCCGGCTCCGATTGCGGCGCCCATCCCCGATCAAGAGATTGAAGTGATCCAGAGGAAGATCATGCGCGAGAAGCGAGAATTGGCCGTCAAGCGACGCAACGAGGAAGAAGCCCGGGAAGAGACAGCGAGGCAGGAGCGAATTCGCCTCAAGCTTGCAGCTCTGGGCCCTGCCCCGGACAGAAAGAGCGCCAAAAAGGAAGGAGCGATCAAGGATCAGGGAACGCCACCCATGACAACAGACCACCAGCAGAAGCAGCACCCGCATGTTGCGAGCACGGGGGCATCAGGTGACACGAGCACGGCAGCTAACAAACCCGTCGCAGAACCAGTAGCAGCTCAGGACGGAAGAGGATTCGGGGCTCCCATCGTTGTCGAAACCGGAAGCGGGCCAGACATGCTCATCAACGGTTCTGCGCGGCCTGCTTCTGGCCCGTCCGGCCAGCTATCCAACCCGATCGAGGGGAAGCGGAATACTCCGTCAGAGACACCGACGCGCCCAGAACGTGACCGTTTTGCGGCGCCGTGGGGCGGCAGCAGTCAGCAAGCCTCGAGAAATGTCTGGGCTTCGCCGAATACTGACCGCAGCCTAGGAAACGGTACCTTCAATCCCGATCTTGGCCGCGTTTCGGCCGCCGGGCCATCGCAGCAGCAGCCGCACCAGAAGCAGCCGCAGCAGCCGGCGGCCTCGAGCCAGAGCGGCCAGCCCGGCCAACCCGATCAGGCCCAGCAATCAGGCCGGCAGTCAAGATACGTGCCGGCGCCGCCCCTTGGCCCGGGCCTGGTCGATGCGCGCACCAGATGGGCTACCTCGGTGATGGACAACGATCTTGCCCTCAAGCGGGCCCAGCTTGCGGAAATCGCCAGACGGGCAGCAGAGGGCGACGGGACTGTGCAGACTCCGCAGCCGGCGATCAAGGATACTTGGAGACCGACCCACCGCACCATCGATGGCGGCCGGAATGCCGGCCTGGAGCCGACCCCGGCACCGGAAGAAGCGGCACCGAATGCCACGGGCACGTCGTCTTGGGAAGACAAGAAGCGCCGCCTTTCGGCCACGCAGGGGTCGACCGCACTGGCTCAGCAGCACACTCCGCCGGGCCGATCCCGATTCTTCCCTTCCAAGGATTCGCCGTCGTTTGAGGCCGCCATACCGGCCGCCACCATCATGACCACTACCACCACCACCACGTCTCCGGTGGTAATCGCCGGCATCGCTCACGCGACGTCGCCAGCCGAAATCGGCCAGGCCCCCCCTGTCTTCGCGGATAGACACGATGACAAGAGGTCATCGTCGCCGTCGCCGCCGCCGCCCACTGCCAACGGGCATCCGGTGTACGATGGCGATGTTCTTCACCCGCACGTCTCCCTTCCGAAGCCGCACCCGGTTGTCAAACTGCCGCCGGCGACCCCGTCATTGGTCTCAACCAGCCCGGAATCCCGGAAGGAGTCCCCGGGACCGATCACACCCGGCCACAAATCGAACTCGAGCCACGACCACCGGCAGACCCAGCCGAGGTTTTCGGAAAACTGGCAGGATAAGATCAACAACCTGCTGAAGCCTTCGTCGCCTTCCAAGCCGACGGGTGTCGAGCCCGTCAGCCGAGCGAATTCTGACCAGAACCTTGGCAAGAACCCGACCGCCGTCTCGCTACCTGCTCGCGTCACTGGCGGAACCTTCAGAACGACCCCGGCCCCGGCCCCGGCCCCGGCTGATATCGCCACGAAGCCCATGGCCGAGGACTGTTTCGAAGAGCAAGAGATGGGCTCTCTGCCGCCCATTCGCATTCCCCACAAGGCCCCTGACGCGGCCTGGGATCCGGCTCCGCCGCAGCTTGAGCAGCTGCCTCGGAAGTTTGCCGTGACCCAGCCGCAGACCAGGGAGCCATTTTTCTTTACCGCCGATCTCTCGGCCGGGGGACACGCGACCGTGCGGGTACGCGTCCTGGGCATGGACCAGGCCAGGACCATGGTCTTGTTCAGCCCGGCTCGGGGTCCTCGGGGAAGCGGATTCCGCTACCGCAATCCGAACCATCGCGGGAATCACGGCCACGGCAAGCAGCATCGGGATGCGTCCGGCCAGACGACGAACGAACCCACGGGGCAGACGGGTCCCAACCATCCCCGTCGCAACGGCCGTGGCGGAGGAGGAGGGTCCCGTGGTAGGCAGGACAATTGGCATCGGCAGGGTCAGGCGCCTCTGCCAGCTTGACCGGCCCACTTTTCACTCTCCTGCCTGACGCCGCCGATGGCGATGGGTGCAAGAGACGGCCTTCCTTGCAGGTCTTCTTTTGCTGAGACCGATTCGCCAGGGCCTAGGGTGGGATTCGGCTGGACCGACGGCCGGCTGGAGTTGGAAAGGAGAGGAGGATGGGCTTGGGCGCACGCGCATTCGAGTATCCGGGAGCCATGCATACGCTGGACATGGCTCTGGCATGCTTTTTTCGACCTACGATTCCCAACGACCTTTGACGCGTAGTAGCATGGCAAACCGGGATAGAATGCAGCACGTGGTAATGAGATTTCGCCTGATTGAGACCCTGAATCAGGGTATGCACACCATCTCGGGCATTACTGCCCACTGCTGTTCTTATGACTACTTGATTGACCTGAGATTCGTTTTTATTGTTCTGCCGTGTTCCTTGTCACTATTCGTGGGATTCTGCGGCGTTGCGATGGTCTCTTACCTACCTACCTACCCTCCCTCCCATCCGCCTGGCAGGTACAGGTTTGGACGGGGCCGTTGATTTGCTCGAGGCTTTGCGGAAGCTCAGGACCTGAAGTCGGAAGAGGCAGCGACGGCGGCGGGTATCAGGGTATTATGCAGGCATCAACTACTGCCACTGGCTGTCGAGTGCACATCGCTTGATTTGGCTCAAGGCTTATTATAGGGCCGGTTGGCGTTTACGCAGTTGCCAGATTGCATGAGGCAGCTGCAGAGACAGACCGGCGGAACTAGTCGCTCAATCGAGCATGACCCACTTGAAAATGAACTGGGCGATGATGCAACGATGGCATGTGCGAGTCGGGAGTGCCTGGTCAGGAATCCGTCGGGCCATTTGGTCCCCCTTGTTAGTCTCATACGCACAATCAAGAGGAGCACTGTCCCTCGGTACTCGACGGTCCCCGTACGGTGGTCGGTCAAGACGAGCACTTGGACACTGCATTCTCGCATGTTCTTGGTCTCGCCCGGCCACGGGGAGCATTCGATCCCTTCATACTTGGGCGACCTCATAGAGACCGCCCTCGACCGGTCGCCGCCATTTTCTATTTTCTCTTGGTTATAAACGTGCCATATCAATCGGAGTCGGCCGGCTAACTGCTTTTATGTCTTTCTAGTAGAATGAGTTATAGCCACAAAATGTGGCTTGGACTAATGTCCTTATTTTTAGGCACTTACGCCTGTTCCATAGCTACCCAACTGCCCGTGCCCAGCCCTACCACCCCCACGGGCTTTTTTCCACTGCCCAGGACTTCTCCCGGGCCCTTCCCCCAACCCTCCCACCACCACCTACCACGGCCGGATCGCCTCACCAGGCCCATTCCGCCCCGCCCACCGCCATCGCCATCGCCCCACCGCCATCGCCACCGCCCAATACGCCTATCCTAGCGAGCCCCGACAGTCCATGATGGGCCCTGAAGAGGCCCGGACACTTGGCCGTTGGGCTCGGGAGCCCCGGTTCACGCCGGGGTTCAACGCGCCTGCCCGCCTACCTACCCCATAACCGGCCGCCAAGATACGTATCTCTCCACGATCAACTCGCCCGGCTCCTCGGCACTACTATCGGGAGACTGGGCATGGGAGGCGATATGATTGCCGCCAGCGTCACCGTCGGGCGCTGCCGCCGGCTGGAGGGGTATGGTGTATGCCTGCCCGCCTGCCTACCTTATCACCGGCCGCCTGGGTACGAACCGATCGACGATCAGCTCGCCCGGCTCCTTGGAACCGCTATCGGGAGACTGGGCGTAGGGGGCGATATAGCTGCCGCCAGCGTTACTGTTGGGCGCCGCTGCTAGCTAGAGGGGCAGGATATGCCTGCCTGTCTATCAGCCTGCCCGCCTGCCGAGCATGAATGCGGTGTTCTTTTTTATAGGGAGCATATCAGGACCTGCCTCCTGATACTTGGGGCGATGCTGGCTTACTAACACTGGCCTGTATAGCGACGAGGAGGGGGACGTTGAAGAAGTAATGTTATAGTTTTAGCCCTTGATTTCGTCACCATGAAATTTATTAGATCTGCATTTAAGCGCTCCCATCTCACGCGACAGATTACCCTGGCTGACTGGAGGGTTAAACACTGTGCTCCCGAGTAGCATTATATCCTGACATGCTCTTGAGCCGGCATATTATCAGGCTTCACTATTACTAGTCCTAAACTTATTAGGCTATGATTAGAAGCTATATCTTGATAATTTATCCTCGTCCGTATCCTATTAACTACTATTATACCCTCTACTATGATTACTCCTAATATTATTATATCGGGAGCAGAAGCTACATTTTCATAATTATTCGCGCTGTCCTATTGTATCTTAAAGATACTGCAGCGGCGAAACCATCGTCGCCTGAGTATAAGTGATCTCGACTTTTCGCTATGGAAGAAAGCTGGATTCGATGAGATTCTTGTAAAAGAGCACCTCCGTCGGCTCCGCGCTATGGCTCTACTGGCCTCCTCAATCCTTCCCCGATAGCCCCTGTAGCCGAATAGTCGAGAAGTTCGCTTGCAGAGGGGCGGGCTGCTTATGCTGACTAATAGGGTAAGTATGGCGCTCAGAGCGCCTTTATTAGCGTGAGAGTGTATCTTGTATTGATCTGCTTTCCCCCTATTTCTGGGAGAGATCCCATCCTATTTATGCTCGATGGGAGCTCCTGATATGTCATCTGCTGAGCCCGCGTTGATGACCTCATTGACGCGGGAAACCCTGATCTGCTTCTATGATAATAGCACGATCGCCCATCTCGCTCCCCATTGAGCTGGTCAGGCGACCGATCAGACCACTGATCCTGCGATCAGCATGTTTTCCTTGCTTCTGCCTATGGAGCAACCGAATAGACCTCGGTCTGGGCCCGGAGCGGGCCCAGATCCCTGTAGGGCGCGTCACACCTGCTAGGCGCGTCACAGTAAGGTCATCTGCAGTCCGCTCCCCGAGAGTACCATCTCTGCAGCAAACTGCGAATGTTATGTCGCGAAATGGGAATGCCTCCCTGTTTGAGAATAAACCCATGAGAAACGGGCAAACAGATACTGTCGCGATAAGTGTCCGAGACTGAGGATCTTCCGATTTTGTTGTACAGTCCGGAGCTCCGTATCTTCCGCGGAGGGAGCGGCGGTGATAACATGTGTAACCAGGACAAGGACTGCTGCATTTCAGGTTGCGACAACTAGAAAGAAAGGTCTAAAAGCAGAGGGCAGTGCGGAGTAGACGAGCCAGAGTCAGAGGTGCGAAGCAATAGATAAGATCCAAGCTAGATGGCGCAGGAGCTTCGGCCCGGCTAGCCAATACTTTTTCAACCCCCCTCCCCCTCGTCGGCCGTTGCCGACAACCATCTAGTCCTCCGCGTCCTCCTCCCCCACCTTCCTCCTCGTCAGCAAAAATGACCATTCCAGGGCCACCACCACAGCTGACAAGATGAAAACTTACCGCATCGTGGAAATCTCTGCCCTCCCTCGTCGGGTTGATGATGCCAGACCGGATGCAAAAGTCGCCGAACCGCTCGCCAGGCTCCCTCTCGATTGCGTAACGCTTCAGCAGCGCCTTCATCAGGACCAGGATCTCATCCTCCTTGATGCTGGAGCGGTACAGCTTGTTGAGCCGCTGCCCATGGTAGCCGCCTCCCAGGTACATGTTGTACGCCCCGTACGCCTTGCCCACAAACGCCACCTCGGCGAGCCACGGCCTGGCGCAGCCGTTGGGGCAGCCCGTCATCCGCATCACGATCGAGTCCGACCCGAGCCCATTCTCCTCCAAGCAGTCCTCGAGCTTGGTGATCAGCACGGGCAGGTACCGCTCCGACTCAGCCATGGCCAGGCCGCACGTCGGGAACGCGACACAGGCGGAAGAGCTGAGCCGCAGCCCAGAGAACTGGACGTTGTCCAGCTTGTACTTCTTCAGCAGGGCCTTGATAGGCTCGAGCTCGTCATCCGCCACGTTGCTGAGGATCAGATGCTGATTGGGAGTGAGCCGGAACTCGCCCCTGTGGACCCGGGCAATCTCCCGCAGCCCCGTCCTCATCTCGAACCCGGACGTGTCCTCGACCCGGCCGTTTTCGATGAACAGCGTGAAGTGGTTCATGCCTGCCTCGTCCCTCTGCCAGCCGAACGTGTCGACGTTGCTCTCGAACTCGAACGGCTTCTCCGGCTCGAACGTGTGGCCCCAGAGGGCCTCGACCTTGGCACGGAACACCTCGAGGCCCATGTCGTCGATCGTATACTTCAGCCGGGCGTGCTTTCTGTTCTTCCGGTCGCCGTGGTCCCGCTGCACCAGCATGATCTTCTCGCACACCATGTGGACCTGCTCCGCCGCCACGAATCCCAGCATCCTCCCCACCTGCGGGTACGTCTTCTTGTTGTTGTGGGTTGCGCCCATGCCCCCCCCCGCGAGCACGTTGAAACCGGCCAGATGGCGGTCGGCGCCCTTGATCGCGATCAGACCGACGTCGTGCGCGTATACATCCACATCGTTGTGCGGCGGAATCGCGATGGAGATCTTGAACTTGCGCGGGAGGTAGGTCGGGCCGTAGAGCGGCTCAAAGTCTTGGATTGCGTCGCCGCCGACCTGCACCTTTTCGTTCTTGTCGTCCGTCAGCCAGATCTCGTGGTAGGCCGTCGTCGAAGGCAGCAGATGATTGCTGATCTTGCTCGCGCATCCGTACACCTCGCGGTGACACTCGGACTGGGAAGGGAGCGGGCTGCACATGACGTTGCGGTTGACATCGCCGCAGGCCGCCAGGGTGGTCATCAGGGCCCGGTTGATGGCTCGCATCGCCGGCTTCAGCCGCGACTTGACGACCCCATGGAACTGGAACGTCTGGCGGGTAGTGAGTTTCATGGTTTCGTTACCGAGCTCGGTACTGATCTTGTCCATCTGCAGCCACTGGTCGGGGGTGGCAACGCCACCCGGCAGACGACATCGTATCATGAATCCGTAGGCCGGCTCGAGCCCCTGCGCCTTGCGCTCCTCCCGGATGTCGCGGTCATCCTGCATGTACGTCCCGTGAAACTTGGTCAGCTGCGAGTCTTCGGCCGATATAGCGCCCGTGGTCGGGTCGGCCAGTCCCTCTGCGATAGTCCCTCGCAGGTACCGGGACGCCAGCTTGATGTCTTCATTCGTCACCGCCGCCGGCTCGTCAGCGACCACGCCCTCCACTCCGTCCACCCCGAGAGCCCGCCAGATCTTGGGCTCCCAGTGTTGGTACCCGGTCTCGTAGCCGTCGGGGTCCTGGTCATCTCCCAGCCCGACCTCGGCGAGCCGCTGAGCCCCGAGCCTGGCGAGGACCCGGTCGAGATCCTTCGCCGGCTTGTTGTAGTAGAGCTGATCCTCCTTCCGGGGCCAGTAGTGGCTGTCACCGAGTCCAAAGACGGAAAAGTGGACGGATGCGAGGTCGAGCTGGCCGTTATCTTTGATCGCATCCCAGAACGGGCGACCGTTCTGAGGGAACTCGCCCTGGCCGGCGGTCGACGTCACGAGAACGATGTTCTCCTCCGTGGCCAAATCATCCAGGGAATAGTCGTCCATCGCCATCACGGTTGTCTTCAGCCCCCGCGCCCGACCTCGGGCTGCCAGCCTCTTGGCCAGGGCCATCCCGTTACCGTTATCGGAAGCAAAGAGGATTGTGAGAGGTGCGCCGGCCAAACCGTCGAGCAGCGCCCAGTAGGCATCCCTGGCCTCTCGGCGCTGTCGCGCCCGGAGCTCCGACCCCGCGTCCTCCGAGAGACTGGCTCCGAACGCCGGCTGGGTATTCATGAGCTGAGTCAGGCGATTGTCCCTCGCGAGGAAGTCCTTCAGCTCCTGCTTGATGCGGCTCGAATCGAGCGAGAAGTTTGTGTCCCCCTTGTTCTCGTTGTCGGGATTCCAGCGGTAGAGGGGCCAGTACCCGAGGTCGACCGCCTTCTTGGTCTCTTGCAGGGCCGTCAGCGGAGAGTCTTGCTCGGCGGAATACGGCAGATATGCCAGCACGACCGAGGGACCGACAAAGGCATCGGCCTCGAGGAGGGCCTGCAGGACCTGGGTGTATGAACTGTACACCGCCACGGAGGCGACATAGGCGTTCCCGAAATTCATCGCATAGAGACCGATGTCCTTCTTCCTCCTCTCCGCGTCCCTGGCGGCCTGGTCCGAGTAGGGGGTCGAGTCGATGATCAGCATGTTGACGTCCTCTCCGGATGCCAACACGTGATGCACGCCCGAGTTTCCCAAATCGTATGCCCAAGCATCTGATCCGATCAGCCAGAGTGACTCCTTTCGAAACATGTTCCTGCTGGACAGCAGGTGGCTGGCCAGGGATGAGCCGTCCTTCTCAAGGCAGCCGATCACGTCGTCGGCGAGGTCTGCCGTCTTCACCGTGTCGCTTGGCGTCAGCGACCACTTCTCAAGCAGACCACGTGGCTCATCGGTCGCGAATGACCCCCCCGATGCGGCGCGTTCCACCTCGGCAATGAACCGCGAACGGCGTTCCTTGCGGGCCAGGAGCGAACCGAATCCAAACTCTGGGCTTGCCGAAATGGCCGACGGTATGCCGGCGTGGTCGGAAGTGGCGGCATTGGCGATGAAGACCCGGTCACCGAAAAGCTGGGCGAGAACCTTGTAGTAAGGTGCCTCCGACTGGGGCAAGACCGAGCTCTTCGCCTCCTTGCTGTCTCGGAGCTCGACCGCTGTCTTGCCCACCTCGAGATTTTGGAGCGGAGTGGCGGAGTTGAGGTTCTGGAGAACCTCCCGAAGCGCCTCGGCAGCGGTGTCGGGCTCAATATGGCCGAGACGGTAGCCGACAATTGTCTCGACGCCGCCAAACCCACTCTTGACGGATGTCAGCAGGTCCGTGAGCACGGGTCCCCACTTCATCGTCTTGTTGAGAACCTGCTCCAGCACGGCGATTTTCTTGACCGATCGAGGAATGGTATCCAGGAGTCGCGATCCAATCCAGGGCCTATACAGCCGGGCCGTGATCACGCCAACCTCGGCAGTCGGTCCGTCGCCGTGGCTGATGGAATCCCTGAACGCGGCCGCACTTGACCCGAATATGAATAGGCAGCTCTGGGCGTGGGCGCTCCCGGTGTATTCGAAAGCTCGGTACTGGCGACCGGATCTGGCCTGGACCTGACCCCAGACGGTGGATGCGTGCTGAAGTATGTCTTCGGACGTGACCGGGGGCGCCGAAGTCTCGACCGTGGTGGTGTCCGAAGGAGGGCTCTGGACGCTGGCGGCGCTCAGGTGCTGCGAGGCTACAGACGCGCTCGAGGACGGCAGGACGTCGGCATCCTGGCCTGCGCTGGGATCTGGCCGACCAGAGACCGTACCGCTGCCCTGTCCATCACCGGCACTCGCGCCCGGGGTGGGGGCGTCGGCGAGCGGGAAACGGGCAGAACCGGAATCTAGGATTTCCTTGACGAAATCCCCGTCCAGTGGGACAACCGGCTCGGCTATGGCAGGGACAGGCTGGGCAGGGAAGAAGTGCATCACGCCTTTCCCGGACCGAATGGCGAGCGCATGGGCGGAGAGAGCCATGTCCTGGCCATCCTGGAGAGATTCCGACTGTATGATGGTCCATCCGGCATTCCGGATCGAAGTGATGGGAAAGTAATCCGGCAGCGGTGCGGAATCGAGAAAGACGTGAATCACGACCGGCAGCTCCGCGAGCTTGTAGAGGTGCGAGATGGACGGGACGAGGATGCTCGCAGGCGCCGTAACGGACACGAGCTTCCCGGCTCGAGCGGGGCCGAGGACGGAGAGGAGAGGGTCATTGTTATGGCGAATGTAGTGGATCTGGCGGCGTTCTAGGAATCAGTACGCATGCGGCGCGTCATTGGGCCAATGGTTTCTGGACCATGGTATACCTCTGGCGACGACTTGGCCACTATGCTCAGGGTCCCAGTGTCGGCCAATTGCTTGAGTTGCAGCGAGCAGGACGAACGGGAACCGGCCAAGGGATGAACGGCGACAACGACATTGCTACACAGATAGGCGATCCTCGCAGCTACCATCGGTTGGTCAATAGCAGGTGGAGGGGGGGGTGGGGGGTGGCACGACTCACCCGCCTCTTCTGGCGTCTGAAGCAGAGCCATCATGGGTCCAGGCCGGATGGCGAAGCGGGGAGTAACAATGGACGAGCACAGGCAGAAAAAAGCAGCGCAGGGAAGAAGCAATTAGGGCGGGAAACAGCACGGTGATATTGACGTCTCGGCGGGAGCACATTCCAGCATACCCGGGGGCCGACTACTCAGCTCCGGAGGCCCAGAAGTGGCCCATGGCGCACGCACGCCGCACGCCATGGAGGGCTAGCACCGCTGGGCAGCAGCTTCACGCCTGGCTGCCACCAAGACGGATCCGATCCGGCCATCGATTGCGTGATCAGCAGAAAGCCTGATGCCATTGACTCGGTCCTACCGTTGCTACTTACTCCCTGCCTGCAGTATTTAGTAATCATATCCGAGTCCGCCGAGGGAGTTTTGAAAAGAAGAGAGCTTGCATGCGGGGTAGATGGAAGATGGAATTAATACATGGAATTAATAATGGACCCCCTCTTACTGGGGGTGCTGCTGTTCATCTTCACTGAGCGGTGGGCCTCTGCTCTCTGCCCCCGCTTATGACGCCATTTCCCGCAACGCCAACGTCACAGAATCTCTCGGACTGAACCCCCACCGTGCAGGTCCACGTGTGGAGCCCGAGTCTAGCTGTTTCCGGCAGCTCCGAATTGTCATCGAATTGTCGGAGCTGGGGTCGGCGCTCCCGACTATTAACTCGGCCGGGCTCAGCCACAGATTACCGGTGCTCCCGTTACTGCTATCCGTCACACTAGCAACCCACATCCCCGAGGACCTCGTCAATGGCTCTTCCAATCCGCAACGCCAGCGCCGCCACCACGGCTTCCATTCCCATCATGGACAGGGCAGTGTCCTTCTCCACATCCCCCAGCGCTACCTTCCACCCGCCAGCCTACACTCGGCGCATCCCCGTCAGCCAGCCGAAACAGCTGAAGCCGTTCAACACCAAGGACATCAAGATCCTCCTGCTCGAGAGTGTCAACGAAACCGGGCGCGAGATCCTGACCGCCCAGGGCTACCAGGTTGAGGCCCTGAAGAGCTCGCTCCCGGAAGACCAGCTGATTGAAAAGATCCGGTATGCCCCGACAGGCGCCCAGCGACGGACCTGTCGACCGGTGCCCACTAACGTTTTTCCACCGGTGCCTCCAGTGACGTTCACGTGATTGGCATCCGCTCCAAGACGAAGCTCAGCGAGAAGGTTCTGAGTGAGGCAAGGAATCTCCTGGTTGTCGGCTGCTTCTGCATTGGGACGAACCAGGTCGACCTCGACTATGCGGCGAAGCACGGGATCGCCGTATTCAATTCCCCGTTTGCCAATTCCAGGAGCGTGGCCGAGCTTGTGATCGCCGAGATAATCACGCTGGCGCGCCAGCTGGGCGACCGCTCGCTCGAGATGCACCGCGGCACCTGGAACAAGGTGTCGAACAAGTGCTGGGAAGTTCGCGGAAAGACCCTAGGTGAGCTGGCCTCCCGCATCCAACCGGCCGGCGGCTGTGGCGCCGTGCCGGTGCCGTTCCGCGACCACGGAGACGAGCACTCACGCAGTAGCAGGAATCGTGGGCTATGGTCACATCGGCTCCCAACTATCCGTCCTGGCCGAAGCTCTTGGCATGACGGTCTTGTACTATGACGTGGTCAATCTCATGGCCATGGGCACGGCTAGGCAGGTTCCCACCCTGGAGGCGCTCCTCGCCGACTCGGACTTTGTTACCCTTCACGTGCCAGAGCTCCCCGAGACCAAGAAGATGATCTCGTCGCTACAGCTGGACCAGATGAAGACTGGGTCATATCTCATCAACGCCAGCAGGGGGACCATCGTCGACATACCGGCCCTGGTCGATGCCATGAGGAGTGGAAAGATCGCGGGTGCCGCTCTCGACGTGTATCCGAATGAGCCGGCCGGCAGCGGCGATTACTTCAACAACAGCCTCAACTCGTGGGCCGAAGACCTCCGCAGTTTGAGCAACCTGATCCTCACGCCCCACATCGGGGGCAGTACTGAGGAGGCGCAGCGAGGGATTGGAGTCGAAGGCGAGTCTCGGGTTGATAATGCAGCTTCGCAGCTTTGGGCCGTCTAACAAGCTGATGGGGTTGAATAGTCAGTGAGGCTCTGGTTCGGTACATCAACCAGGGACTCACGATCGGCAGCGTCAACCTGCCCGAAGTCCAGATCCGAACACCGACACTGGACGAGCCGGACTGCGCGCGGGTAAGCTGGACATTGCTATTCGAGGCCGGATCCGAGACTGATTGGCCTAGGTCGTGTACATCCATCAGAACGTGCCGGGAGTGCTCCGTCAAGGCAAGTTAAGCGATCTTATCCCCTGGTGATGATGAATGACATGTCGCTAATGTTTCCCTTGGGCAGTGATGGAGATTCTCAGCAAGCATAATGTCGACAAGCAAACCAGCGACAGCAAGGGCGATGTAAGTCGGAGACTCGAGGCCGCATGGATCTCGGCTGACCGTAAAAGGTTGCGTACATGATTGCGGATGTCAGCAATGTCAATGTGCAAGACATCAAAGATATATCCGACGCGCTGGAGTTGCAGCCTTGTGAGCGCAGGTCCTTGAGAAGCGAGTGTGATGGATAGAAGCTTACCCTCGAACCAGCGCGGATCATGACAAGAATCCTGTACTGAGATGATACCTCATAAGGGCGCTTGTACGGAGGTCTCATAGGCCGTGGTACGGCTGCTGCTGCGGCCGCTGCTGCTCTGGCTGATGGAGCTGGCGGGGTCAACGTTTGAGGGCGTGTATTCAACACATGGCCGAGAGGATTTTGAAACAGGACAAGCCTAATCATGGCTTGATTTCAACACCCGAATCGAATCGATAGAATTAGGCGGCGGGGGGAGGAAGGAAAACAAAATCACCGAGAGCAGAGCACCTGGCCGGGTTTGGAAAATTATGCTGTGATCTATACACGGATGGTCAATCGGAAGAACTGCCTGTCAATAAGCCAGCCAATGTGTTCAAATAGACTGGCTGATGGGCTGGCGCCGGTTCGACAATGTCTCGCGACCATCGGCAAAACGCTGCCATGGCTCTGGAAGAGGATTCATGGTGGTGGGGCATGCAGTGGGGACAGCATTGCCGAGAGTGGCGTGGGAGCTGATACTATTTTCAGATCAGCTGGCATCTGCCTAGGCGACCGAGCTATGAGTGGGGAGTGGACAAGTAACTGCTGTTGGGCAGGTTATGGGTCGTAGACTTGACGATTATCTTCCCGCATGGGACTGCCAGTGTTCTGAGCCGTGGCCGTGGCCGTGGCAGATACGCGCACATGGCCAAGATATGAGCAGTGGAAATGGCACGCAGCCGCGCGCACGGTACGATGCAGCCATGTAGCAAGCCATCCCGATGGGGGGCATCCTGGTTCAGGGTCTGTCGGACCGACGAAAATTTGATTCAGGAAGCGTATGCGCACCATCCCTCTTTAGCAAACGCCCTCCCACCCTCGCTGGTCGCTTCCGCATCAGATAGGCCTCGATTCGAACATGGTGCACGCACTAAGCAGGCAGAAAGTCGGGCCGGCCACATTCCCGCGAGACAAGTCGAAACTCGGCAGCCCAACTCGGCAGCTATATATATATACAGGGGAAATGAGAGAAAGACCGGTCAGATCTCAAGACCACATGGGCATCGACTTAATGTCGGGAGGGGGGGTATCGGAAAACACCATTCCAAGATATGATGCTGCTCCTTCATAAGATCAGCAGGTCCCCATTCGACCCGCCGTCCTCCTGGGCGGGATGGAAGATCTGCTGCGCCATGTTCTGGTTCACCACGTAGACGGACTCGTTCCCGCCGCCGCCAAATGCGTCGCCCTGCTCGATGCTCATCGCCGCTATCTGCTGCGGGCCCACGGTGGCCAGATAGGCGGCCGCGTCGGAATCGATCGCGGCCGGCTGGGGTTGGGGGTAGCTGACAGGCAGCAACATCCCGTTCGCGGCGGCCGAGTGGCGGTTGTGCACGTCAATGACGGTGGGCTGGCCTCCCATCCCGAACATGCTCAGGCTCTTCTGGTTGTCCACCGGGCCAGTCTCGGCCCCGCCGCCGCCGCGCTGCAGTGCCGGGGACTCGGGCAGACGACGAGGCCGGGCCGACCGGAAGATCGACTGGACCGGCTTCAGGTAGATGGTGGCGAGCGTGCCGATGTTCAGGCACATCTCCTCCAGCGTCTGGGCGTCGAGCCGCTCCGACTCGGCCGTGATCGCCGGCTTCTCGCCCATGACCATCTGCTTCGCCGCGTTGATGTCGGTCGACAGCAGGCGCCAGTACATGTATGCCCTGTCCCGGAGGTCCGGGTTGTCAGTCTCCTCGGTCGCCCACTTCAGCACGCGCGGCACCAAATCCTGGCCCTTGGTGGGCCGCTGGATGAAGAGCTTGACGGTCGCGGTGAGCAGCGCGACCTGGACCTCGACCGGCTCCTCGAGGAAGGAGTCGAGAAAGTCTTCCAGCAGCGCCTCGCTGTTCTCGATCCGGTCCGCGTACTGGCCGATGACCCACACCATGGCCGCCTTGGCCTCCGGCTCGTCCAGCGAGTCGAGATGCTCGCACAGCGTTCCGATGATGGACTCGTACTGGTTGGGGTATTTGCGGAAGATGTTCCGTATAACGACGGTGGCCTCCTGCACGATGTAGGTGACCTTGGTCGCGACCAGCTCCAGCAGCAGGTTGATGCATCTCTTCGCCGCCGGCTCGATCTTGATTGCGAGCTTGCCGATCGCGCGGACGGCCTTGCGCACGAAGTGGACGTCGATCTCGGTCGCGTACTCGCGCAGCTCGGTCAGGACCTCCTCGATGTTCTTCTCGTTGGCGAGCAGGAAGATGAGCTCCAACTTGGTGACCTTGACGTAGATCGGATCGTTGTACTTGCAGAAGAAGACGCGGATGTCGTTCCGGAGCACCTCGGGTCTCCGCTGCAGGATCAGCAGGGCGTTCCTAAGCGCCAAGTACTGAACCTCGGGTCCCTTGGCGAGGAGGGTCACTAGGGGAGGCGACAGCTTCTTGCACAGAGCCGTGATCTGCTTCTGGTCCGCGATATAGTTCATGAGGTATAGCATGACGCGGATGCAGGTGAGGACGACGGACGAGTTGGAGTGGGACAGACGGGGCGAAATGCGTTCGGCCAGGAGCAGGGCCTCGGACGATTCCTGCGGGACGTAGGACATGAGTGCCTCGAGTATATAAGTCTGGCCCCACCTGCGGCATGTCAGTTTTTTTCAGATGGGGGATGGATGAAGGGCAAGAAAGCCGGGCGATCCCTACTCTGAGCAGTCCGAGAGGATGGACACCATCTTCGAGGCATTCGTGTAGTCGATCGTGAGCTTGATGTGCTCGTTTCTCTCCCATATGTCCATCAGCGCCGCCAGCGCACTCGCCACGACGGTGGGGTTGTCGTCCCGGAGCAGCGCGTTCAGGAGGTCTATCAGATTCGAACTCTCGACCAGCTGCCGGTCGTGATCGAAAAGCTTGGCGACGCAGAATGCGGCAGTCTTGCGCACGTATGGATCGTTGTCCTGGAGGAGGTTCTTGGCGATCGGGACGGTGGCCTCGACAAATTCCCGCACGTGCACGTATGACATAGTCCGCAGCGCAAGGGCTCGGACCAGCGGGTTCGAGTCGTTCACGTCCTGCTCGAGAACCGGGATGGCCTTGAGCGCGATCTCGGGCTTCATCCGCGCGTAGTTGACGAGGAACAGGAAGCACCTTGAGCCAAGGGTCAGTGAGTTGTAGTACTGTTGGGTGGGTGGGTGCGTGCCGGGAAGCCCCGAGAGCCACCTACATTTTCTTGATCTCGAGGCTGGGGATCTGCATGCAGCCGATGACATCCGGGAAGAGGTTGACCATCTCATTGTTGCTCATCGTCATGTTGGCCACGATCTTCTTGAGCGCGACCTTCTTGGCTGTGTAGTTCTTGTCCTTCTTGCCACCGCCATTGATCTCGATGCGCAGTTCTGCCACTTTGCCCTGCGGACGGTTCAGTGGTGGGCCGAAAACTAAAGGGGGAGGGATGTGGGCGAGAAAGATGGCGTCGGCGTGCATGGCTGGGTTGAAGATGGACCGACAGTCGGGGAATGGAGGGAGTGGGAGGGGAGAGGGGGAAGTCGGTCGTCGTCGTCTTCATAATTGCGGGAAACAGGCAGCCGACTCGGGAGAGGTGTGATGCGTGCGGCGGTGACGGAAGAGACACGCAGCCGTCAGGGCCGAGACAGTCCAGACAAGACAGTTGGTAGATATATTGCTCCGTCGGAAGGTGCCGGCCCGAGTTGGCATTGGGAGCGGACATTGTTCCACCCGTTCTGGCCGGAGGAGATAGGGGCAGATGAAGTGAAGCAGACAAATGGAGAATATCCTAACCCTGGCAAATAACTTTCCATCCCCCCCCGGCTGAGAGCTCGCCATGACGGCGCTTTATTGTCGTTACACGTGAGTTCGGAAGGGACGACGGCAAGCTCGCAGCTATACCGTAGATGATTATGGCAGTGGAGCACCCGGTTCGGCGCTGGGGGATGCGGCGGGAGATTAGCGACCGGAGCTTGTCTTCGCTCGAGCCTCGCACATCCACGCCGGCTCAGACATTAACCTGCAGGAGAGAATAGCCGAAGATCTATCATTCTCTGGTGTGCAGCTGGCGGGTCGAGGGTGGATGTGGACTTGTGTTGCGGCTGCGGTATGAGAGGAGCGCACCGAGAATGGGTAGTAGGAGCGGGTAAACTTAGCCGGCCGTCGCCTATCCCCTGAGTCGCGTAATCCAGCGGGCTGTGGCCCAGCCCCACCACCAACATCGACAGACCGCAACACTGGGCCACCTACACCAGCCAGCAGCACCGGAAAACCAATCCCCATCCCCTCAACCGCCGCTCGCTGAGCGACACAGCAAGCAGCATGGCCGGCGAATTACTGACGAGCGGCACCACCCCTCGATGGGTCGCGGAGCTCAGCTCCCCTCCAGCCGCAAAAGCTGCGGCGTCCAGCGACATCACCGACCCGCCTGGATATCAGACCTCCAAGGTGTGTGCCCCCCTTCCATTTCCCCCATCGTCCCCCCCCTCCCCCACATCCCATCTCGGCCCCCCGAGTGGCTGTTGCTGATACGGACCGGGGCGACAGAAACTGTCGCGCACGTCGAAAGCAGCGAGAGATGCCACCTCGCGGAAAGGCCCCAGCCCCGAAGAGATGGACACGCTGAAGCTCAAAAAGGCGTGGGAGGTGGCGCTGGCGCCGGCCAAGAGCCTGCCGATGACCGGCTTCATGATGTACATGACCGGCAACTCGTTGCAGATCTTCAGCGTCATGATGGTGATCATGGCATTCAAGACACCCATTTCCGGTCTGCTGGCCACCAACCAGGCGTTTGAGCGGTTCGAGACCGACACCAACCGGGACAAGATGATCATGATCAAACTGGCCTACTTCGCAATGCAGCTGTTGGCCCTGGCACTGGGTGTCTGGAAAGTCAACGCCATGGGTCTGCTACCGTACGTCATCGTATCATCCGTATCCAACATGCACTCGGGTCTGAAGCCAGCGCAGCTGACGCGTTGTCACTGCAGCACTACGAGATCGGACTGGCTGGCATGGGAGGGAATGAGAGAACCGATTGAGTTGGCGGTGAGCGGGATATAATGACATGCGACGCACAGTGCTCTCCGCGCAGTGCTCTCCTCGCGTGGTTGGAATATTCCTGGCCTCAGCCACGGTATTGGAAACAGCATACCCGGCACCTCTGCGGGGAGAATGCCATATCCATACTACGACAAGATGATTGTTCGAACGACTTCTTACCCTCGTCCCACTGTTACTGCACTTCGCTGGGGGCGAAGTCAAGAGTTGGGCCTTCTGTGTTCGAGAAGAGATCAATCTGCCAACGATACTTGGAAGAGAGCACCATGGGACAAGTGATTCTCCAAAAAATAGTACCGCTGGGGGAGGCCGCGTTCGCCTGATTAGGACGACCATGGAGCGGCCGAGCACCTGGGCGGCATCTATCTTCATCATGGCATGGTGGATTCGCAAAATCGTCCTTGGCCGGCAGCAAGTGCTCGCTGGCTCGACAGTGACAGAGTGATAGAGTGACTGAATTCGGATTCCGACTCGATCCCTCTCGGCTAGCCATTCACGTGCTGGAAGAGAGGCGATATCGATTCACCATAGTGGTTCCGCCGAATCGCCTCGGACAACAAGGAGGAGAGGTCGAGAATGACAAGCTTACTGGCGTGCCTTACCTCCTCGCCAATCGGGATGCTGTTGGTGACAACGATGGTGTGGATACAGTCGCACTCCTGCAGCTGCTGCAGGCAGTCGGCCCCGAACACGCCATGCGTTGCCATGCAGTAGACCCTCTTGGCATGGCCCCGCTTCACCACCGTCTCGGCGGCCGCGATCCAAGACTGCGGCTTGTCGATCATATCGTCCACGATGAAGACGGGTCTGTTCCGGACATCGCCAACCAGGGTGATCATATGCTCGACTCGGGGGTCCTGGAGGACCTCTTCCTCGTCACTGATGGCGCCGGCGTCATCCGAGCCCCCGA
>JAOYNC020102252.1:0-36198 GCA_025802115.2 Bertia moriformis
GGGTGGCCGCGCCGGGGGCGGGGGCGGGGGCCGGCGGCAGCAGCGGCAGCGGCAGCAGCAGCAGCCTGAGCCCGCAGGAGGAGGACTACGTCCGACAGTACGGCGACCTACTGGCCGCCTACAAGGGCCAGTGGACCGACATTGACCTGACCGGGAGCCTGGACCCGCCGCGGGACCTGTTCATCGACGTGCGCGTGCTGCGGGACGCGGGCGAGATCCAGACCGAGTACGGGTATGTACGCCCCCCGTCACCGAGCCATCTATCCCCCATCCCCATCTATCCCCCATCCCCATCTATCCCCCATCCACATCTATCCCCCATCCCATCTATCCCCCATCCCCATCTATCCCCCATCCCCATCTATTTACAAATCGTGCTGGATGGCTGGCTGGCTAACAACTAGCACCATGCCGCGCATGCGGCTGTTTGCGTGTGCGCGCAGGGCCATCACCCTGTCTAAGAACAGCCAGTTTTACGTCCGGCAGGGCGATGTCGAGAGACTGATCGCGCAGGGCTACCTCCAGAAGCTGGGCTAACCGGCCTATCTCCAGAGGCTGGCCCAGCAGGCCGGCCGGCAGGCAGGCAGGCAGGCAGGCAGGCAGGCAGATGGCGCGCACAGGGGGGGGCTCTGTGTGGGTGCAGGGGACGAACAGGTCAGCCAGTCGCAGTCGTACGTATGCGCATGCCAGGCGGGCCTCGAAAAAAACTGCGAGAACGAGGAATAGCATTGAGAAAGAAACATGGTCGTCCGAGAACGCCAGGCCATGCCACCACCATTATCTATGACGAGATATTACCCCATAATTCCATCAGGAATCGGCACCTTTTGTGTACCGTCGCCATGCAGTCGTGTCCTGCTGTCAGCCTGTCAGCCTGTCAGACACGGCCGCGCTTGCACGCCCGCCAGAGGTAGTTGCTCGGATCACATGCCTGCCCCCGTCCGCCCAGCCTTATGCTTTCTCTCCGCTCTGCTATTACCACCCCCACATCTTGGGCTCAGACGTGTCTGCTCTCTCTTGCGTCGACCGCGATCTGGCCCTGAGTTCGGCATCTGCTGCTCCTTCGAACATAGGACTGGGTTGCCCGCTCACTCGGCCTGCTCCTTCGGCCTTTGGACCCAGCATAGGGCGAGACTCCTCCCCGTCCGCCTGTCAAGTCGCTGCTCTGCTCTAGCCAACGATTCCTCATGCTGGCCCCCCTCTCCATCCCCCTCACCATCCCCCTCGCAATGAACCATGCCAGGTTCTAGGGGTCAAGCTCAAGCTCTTTTTTAGCGCGCCCGAGCGGGTTTCTTATCGAGGACCTTGCCAAGGTATGCCTATCTGCCAGTCCGACCGCGCGAGCTGGCCGGGTTTTTTTTTGCCCCCTCCGCCACACAAGACCCAGGCCCAACGTCCGTTCGCTGTATCTGTGTATCTGTATCGTGCTGTCGTTTTCTTCCTACAGCCTGCCTGCTATTAATATCTTTCTCCTTCTCTTTCCATGCCTGTCCCAGCCAGCCATCGTCGAGCTCAATCAAGCCCAGACCAGCTCCCCCAGTCGCTCAGCCAGTAACCAAAATCGCCGACAGTACCTCGTCTTTCGCTTCCCACTTCCCCCCCTCATTTCCCTCCCCAAATTCTACGCCTCTCACTCCCCGTCCCCTCACTCACTCCCCTCAGCCCCCCCTCGCCTCGCCCCTCAATCCATCTTGCCTCCCCAACCCATCACCGCCAATGTCGTCACCCGCCTCAGCGGTCTCTTCCCGGAGACGGCGGGCGCCCGCAGCAGCTGACCGGCTCGAGGACGCCACGACCCGCGATATGGCCGGCTCGCCGCGACCATCGCATCACATACCCATTACCGCCGCCCCGAATGCCGCCGTCGCCGCCGCCACCGCCGACGGGCCGGGGCAGCAGCGCCAGTCGCCCTCGCTTCTCGGCTCGAGCGGTCGGCACCGGGAGCCGATACGGTCCTTCATCAACGGCTCCTTCGGTGATCACAACCACGGTAGGATTCCGCTCGGGAAAACGCTGGCTCCTCAAGATCCGGGTGCCGTCGCTAACGCCGCCCTCATCCGGGTGTTGAAAAGTTCCGGTCGATAGTGCCCAGAATGCGAGGAGCGTCCGCCTGGACACGGCCGAGCTGGCCTCGTATGTGCTCTCGGACAGACAAGGACGCCGGTTTCGGCGCAGGCCACGCGACCGGGCCCGGCCGCGTCGCGCCAGTCACGATGAGGAAGATATCGAGCAAGACTGGGAGGAAGAGGACATATATGACGCCCTAGACGACGTGGTCGTGCCCGACATGATCCTCGAGCTGTCCGAGCCCTCGGAGCCGCCGTCGCCAGCGCCCCGGACGCAGGAGCAGGAGCAGGCCCATGGTGTGGACGGCCCGTCTCTCATCGCGAATATGCTGAGAAGGTCGCCGCACGATGCCGAAACGTCGGCTGGACAAGAAGCACCTGAGGAGTGGGAGGATGAGGGGGGTGCGGTCCGGGACGAGGAGGAGGCGGAAGAAGTGTGTAAGCCAGCCGCGACTTCGGCCGGCGACGGCAGGTCCAGCCAGCCAGCGGAGGATGTGGAAGTGGAAGTTGTGGAAGCGCAAGATGTGGAGGATGTCTCGGAGATTACGGCCCTGTTGCGGGGCCGCGGACGGGATCAAAACGGCGGATACGTGGTGGGGGCTGGCGTGGACGTGGAGAGCCAAAAGAATCGAACAGAGGGATGGGGGCCACGGAGAGGAGGATACCCGGGAAAGGGTGTCATGACCAAGATCAAGGCCCGCGTCACTGCCTCGCTGAGCGGGCAGCGCCTGAGCCGGAGGGTGCTGTGGGACCATTTCGTCGTGGCGCCGGCGTCGTGCCTGCCCGCCGTGCTGGTTGGGCTGCTGCTCAACATCCTGGACGCGCTGTCGTATGGTGAGTGCGCGCGTGCGCGCGCGTGGGTGGCATGGGACCCGGCCGACTGGCCGAGCCTTCCCGCCCGGTTCACAGCTGACATGGGCTCCAGGCATGATCCTGTTCCCTCTCGGAAGGCCCATCTTCTCCGGCCTTGAGTCGGTCGGGATATCGATCTTCTACGTCAGCACCATCATCGCGCAAGTGATCTTTTCCTCGCGCAGCGTGTTCCGGGGGGCAGTGGGCTCGGAGTTGGTACGTTGCCGCTGTCGTCGTCCTCATGACGAACCACTTTGACGAAGTCGTCCTCAAGACGAGCCCCTGGGTCCTCCCATCAGCTCACCAGCCGCTGACTGTTTGTCTGCCGGCAGATCGAAGTCGTGCCCTTCTTCCACAGCATGGCCCTGACCATCACCGACATCGTCGGCGGCGGCTCGGCCGACGAAGAGGCCCAGCAGGCGGACGCGATCATCGCCACCACCATCGTGTCATACGCCCTCAGCTCGATCCTGACCGGGCTCGTGTTCTACTTGATGGGTCACTTCCGGTTCGGGTACATGGTAGGCTTCATCCCGCGTCACATCCTGATCGGATGCATCGGCGGGGTCGGCTGGTTTCTGGTCGCGACTGGGTTCGAGGTCTCGGCCCGGCTCGATGGGCCGCTGGGATATGACCTCGACACGGCTCGGCGGCTTGTCCGGTCCGACACGGCCCCGCTCTGGCTGCTCCCGCTCGGGCTGGCAGTCGCACTCTTCTGGGGGCAGGCCCGAGTGCGGTCCAAGTACTTCTTGCCGCTGTACATTATGGCCATCCCGGTTGTGTTTTACGCCGTCATCACGGCCGCAGCTGCGCACGGCCGGTGGCCACCCGCCATCAATCTGGGCTCGCTGCGGGACGCCGGCTGGATATTTGCGGCCCCGCCGGCGGGGGAGCCGTGGTGGCACTTTTACACCCTGTACAGTGAGTGAGAAGTTTCTTGTCGTCCCAAACCACATACCCCTTTTCTGACTGACGACGGCCGACCGGCCGACGCCGTTGCCAGAGTTCAATCTCGTCCGCTGGGACGCGGTGGCCCAGACGATTCCGGCCATGCTCGCCCTCACATTCTTCGGCATCCTGCACGTGCCGATCAACGTGCCGGCCCTGGCCCTGAACTGTGGTGAGGACGAGGCCGACCTGGATCATGAACTGCGCCTGCACGGCTACTCCAACGCGCTCGCTGGCCTGGCCGGCAGCGTGCAGAACTACCTCGTGTACGCGAACACCGTCTTCTTCATGCGCTCTGGCGGGGACCGCCGCCTGGCCGGCCTGATCCTGGCCGGCCTGACCGGGCTCGTCATGACGGCCGGGCCCGCCCCCGTCGGCCTGATCCCGGTCATGATGGTCGGAACGCTGATCTTCGACCTCGGGTTTGAGCTGCTGCTCGAGGCCGTATGGCTGTCGCGCCAGAAGCTGCGGCCGGCCGAGTACGGGACCGTGCTGGCGATCGTGCTGGTCATGGGCGCGTACGACTTTGTGATCGGCATCGGGGTCGGGGTGCTGCTCGCGTTTGTGTCTCTGATCGTGCAGGCAGCCCGGGTGTCGCCGATCCGGGGCAGCTATTCGGGCGACGTGGTGACATCGACGGTGCGGCGGAACCCGTCGCAGCACCAGTACCTGCGCCAGGCCGGCCGACAGATCCGGGTCGTCAAGCTGACCGGGTACCTCTTCTTCGGGACCGTGGTCGGGGTCGAGGAGAGGGTCAGGGACCTGGTCGAGGATGGGGCCCTTGCCCGGCAGCCGATCCGGTTCCTGGTACTGGACATGTGGCATGTGACCGGGCTCGACTACTCCGCCGGCGAGGCGTTCAACACCATCAGCCGGCTGCTGGACCGCAAGCAGGTCGTCCTGGTGCTGAGTGGGGTCAACGCCGAGAGCGAGCTGGGCCGGCGCCTGCTGACGGCGGGGCTAGGCCGGCCGCGAAGGCGCGCGGGCGACGCCGACGGCGAAGGCGGGCGCGACGGCGCGCCCGCCGATGCTGCCGATCCCGCTGCCGACGTTCTCCTCCTGCCAGACCTCAATTCGGCCCTTGAGAGCTGCGAAAACGAACTCCTCAAGACGCTTTACTACGCCGCCGCCGAGGACAGCAGGAACGCCGAACCCAATGACAATCATGGCCATGACGGGCCCGACAATCCCGACGGGCCCGACGGCCGCAGCGGCCACGGCGGCCACGACGGCAGCCTCCAAATGGTCCTTCCCGGCTCTCCCCGCCGCCGCCACCTCCACGAGGCCGCTCATCGCACGATAGCTGCTGCCGGTCCCGGCCCGGGGCTGTCGCAGCCGGCCTGGCGGCACTTCCGCGAACCCCTACGCCTGATGCTGGGCGTATTTCACGGGCTCAGCGGCGGCGGCGAGGACTTTTGGTTCCCGGCCGCGAGCTACTTCACCCGGCGGACCGCCGCCCCCGGCACGATCCTGTATCGGCGCGGTGACCCAGCCATGGGCTTCTACCTGGTGGAGAGGGGCATGCTGCGGGCCGAGTACGACCTGCCGCAGGGCCGGCTGTGCGAGAGCATCACGGCCGGCACCACGTGCGGGGAACTGCCGTTCTTCTCCGAGACGAGCCGGACCGCGACCGTGGCTGTGGCCGAGGGGGAGCCGTGCGTCCTATGGCTCCTCGACAAGGCGGCGTGGGAGGCCCTGCGGGTGGAACGAGCCGACGTGGCGCAGGAACTTCTGCTGGTGTCGCTCAAGCTGACGAGCGAGCGGATGAACGCGTTCACGTCGTACGTACTGGCGCAGGGAGGCTGAATGATGATCCCGCATGAGCTGTTCGGGCTGAAGCCGGTGAAGCGTGGATGCCATGTCGAGATCATGTATGGTGGGGTAATCCATTTTGAGGACCTGCATGTTTGGGTAATGCATATTGGGAGTTTGTTCGTGGCTATAGCTGTCTGTTGTTGGCCAACGGGTTGGATGAACACAGGTCTCGATCATGAAGAGGACTCGGGCTGTGGAACAACAACGGAATTCAGGGGGTAATGCCGGAATTTAGAAGGAGAGGAAAATACCCACAGGACTCGAGATATCGGCCAAGGCGCGAAGTTGGAAAGAAGAAAAGCGGGACCGGAAACATATAGAAGGACAAAAGCGGCGACATAATGGCAGCAGTAGCAAAATTTGAAAGCTGGAAAACTTGCAGAGCAGACGAAAAGCCCTGGCAATGCTGTCAATCTGGCGCCGGTCGGGTCGGGTCAAGATCTCACCAGTGAACGTGAGCAGCGGCCGACGGAGGTGGCCATCCTATTCGGGTCTCGAGTTGGGATGGCACCAATCAGAAACTGAGTTTGTCAGCAGCAACCGGTGCCAGCCGGCTCTCTCTCTCTCTACATACAACACGCAGCGCCATGACAACGACCAGCCATGCCCAAGAATCTGCGCACAATCCTAGGCATCGGGGGCGGTCGGGTCAGTAAACAACGCAAACCCGGCCGGGACAGGGGTCCTGCCGGCTCGCCATCGGCAATCGCCTCGCGCCGCTCTCCCGCCCCGAAGCGGCCGCGCCCCGGGCCCGCGGCTCGATCCGGTGAGGAAAAGAAGAATGGTGATGAGGCAGAGGAGGATGAGCGGCCGGTCGAGGTGTTGGAGGTCCCGGACGACTATTTTGCCGGCCACCTCGTCGCACAGCAGCCGCAGCAGCAGCAACCGCGCCGGCGTCAGGCCCCGCCCGTCGGCGATGTAGCCCGGACCCTCAGCGAATCTCGCGCGGCCATGTTTTCTCCGCCGGCGGCGGGCCGGGGGCTTGGCTCGCGGCGCCTCGCCGACGTACTGGCCCGGCAGGCGGCGGTCCCGCCCCTCGCGACGGTCGCGCGCCTGAGGGTGCTGCTGGCCTCGCCGACCGCCGCCGAGCGGGAGCTCGCGGCACTGGCCCGAACCGGAGAGGCGCGGTGCATCACCGTCGCGCGCCGAGCCGAGGTTGTCATCCTGCGCGAGGATCTCGAGCGGATCCTCGGGAGGGGCGGCGTCGGGGACGCCGCGAGGGCTGCGCTGACGGCCTGGCTGGCGGAGAACCCCGGGCGCGCTTCGGTGGCGAGAGGCCAGATGGCCGAGGCCGAGGCCGACGAGCTGGTCAGAGCCGGCCTTCTCGTCAGGCGGGGGGCCATGGTGGTCACGGGCGGCGGCGGCGCCGCCGCCGAGAGGCTGCGGCTGAGGCCCGGCGAGCGGGGCACTCTTATATCCCTCGACCGGATCTCCAAGGCCGCATCCGGGACTGTCGAGGCGGTCGGGGGAGCCATGGCAGTTCACCTCGCAGGTGGGGGCGGCTACGGCGGCAGCGGCGGCGGTGTCGGTGCCGGTGCCGGGATCAGACAGCGGAATGCGAAGGCTGGCGACACTTGTGCCGTAACGAGGGAGGTTCTTGACCTGGCCGTGCCCGGGCAGGGCGCCTTTATGAGGCTCGCCACCGGCGGGGTCGAGCACGTGGTATCGCTGCTGCAGAACCGGACCCGGTTCGGCGTGGCTCCTGAGTCGATCCTGCGGGAGTGGTGGGACTGCGCTGGCGGGCTGGAAGCCCCGGCCACGACCCAACCCGGCGGCGGCGGCAGAGGCAGGCGGAGGGTGTGGCCGGGCCGGACTGTCAAGTGGCGCGACCTCGACGGGCTGCGGTTCGAGTGGGCCCTCGATGAGGCGGTGGGAAGCGGCGCGGTAGAAATGTTTGACGCCGGGCCGGCGGGGCCGGCGGTCCGGCTGGTATGATGGGGCTTGCCCTGCATCGAGGGTGAGGCCGGCCGGCTCGGTTGATTACGATATGACGTGGGGGGACATGGCTGGCGGGCAGAGTAGAATGAACGTGTGTGGGTGTGAGTGTGGGTGTGAGTATGGGTGTGAGTGTGGGTGTGAGTGTGGGTGTGAGTGTGGGTGTGAGTGTGGGTGTGGTGTAGGTGTGAGTGGGTGAGTGTGTGGTGGATGGGTGAGTGTGTAGGTGTGTAGGCATATCGTTTCTTCCAACGTCCTGAGCAGCCTCAATGTGCTGTGGCCGCCTCTCCCAGGGTGTATCAGCCGAACTGGGGCTGGCATGAGTATCTAGCAGCTGAAGCCCATAGACAGGACGCGGAATATGGCTGGAACCATCGCTCCCACGCCTGTGCCGAGTGTGCCGGCCCCCTCGGTTTTCACACGAGCGGCCCCCCCCCCCACGTCTATCTCGGGACAGCCGGGCAAGGGGATGCAGGTAGGCAGGTAGAGTAGGGGTGTCTACGTGTGCTAGTACGTTTAGGGCATCGTCCTGTGGAGTGACGGTAGTAGAGTGTCGGGCTGAGCGGGCAGAGAGCATGGATGTGGGAGGTGCCTCATCTGCGTGGCTGTAACTATGCCTGACTAGGTGGCCAGGCCAGGGATGTGGGTGCATGCTCGGGCGCTGAGAGCATCTCCATCTGCGGGGGCTTGAGTATCGGGCCAGGCGAGCGGAGCAGGAGCGTATATGCGTCAAGAGCATCATCATCTACGCGCGGTCCGGAGGGTTAGACAGGGCGCGTAGAGTTAGTCAGGGCGGACATGTGTGTTGGCATGTGTCTTGAGACGTTGAGAGCAGCATCCTTATCTGGGTGGCTATAGAGAGCGGCGGGGCGGGCGCGTAGAGGAGAGGCAGGGAGGCATGTTCTTGAGTGAGTGTATCATCAGGATTTGAGCAGAGAGCGGAGCGGCGGTGACGACCGGCGGGCGGCGGGCGGCGAGATGTCTGGATATAGCGAACGGTGGGAAACACGAGATGCAGCCCATACGGCAGCGGCTGCTACACGGGAACCGACCCCAATCACACGGCCGGATAAGCTTGGACTTGGACTTGAGCTGGCCGAACTCGTGTTCCGTGTTTCGAGTGCATTAGTCCCCCCCGCCTCCGGAAGAGCCTTGGTTCACGACGGCTCGATCCCGCGGCGGCACGACCGCCGGAAGCAGGGCAGAGGGGGGGACGGGGTTGCTACCGCACAACCCGTTGGGGGGTGGTACGTGTGTGTGTGTGACGTGATCCCCTCCTCTTGGCAAGGCGTATCATGAGGTAAGACGCACAGCGGGCTCGCCAACCATGGGGCGGAAAAAAAACCAGAGCATTGATTGCCATGTGGCAATCGCGGGGCGGGAGGGAGCGGGGTTGATGGATGATGGCAGTGTTGGTTGGCCTTGGGCCAAGGGTTGGTTGGTCGGTGGTGGTGATGGTGGTGGTGGCTTGATTAGCTGCTGTCTGTCGCACGAGATCATCATCACCACGGCAGCAGAAGGCGACGAGACCCGGGGCGGCAGCAAGACACGCACACGGCAGAGGAGCGGCAGCTGGGGTCCGCGAGAGCGATTCGCGAATAGTAAGAGTGGCCGGGTCTCGCGAGCCGAGTGGCAGGCGCACCGCAGAGCAGCCAAGGGCGCGCCACGGGCACGAGCAATTTAAACCAAATTCATTAATTCCCTGGCCCAAGAGATCATCGGTTCCGAGCGGGGAGGGGGGCTCGACCGGAAAGGAGGAGCGGCCACCGACGAAGAAGAAGAAGAATAAGAAGACGAAGAGAAGAAGGAAACGGACCGAAGACGAGCGGGAGCGCGAGCGGATGATCCAGCCAAGTGCTGGGCTTGGCCGGCAATTGTCTCCTCCGGAATTGGCCCCCTCAGGCACAGAGACGACAGAGATGGGCCGGACCATGGTTTGGCGACGATTATCCACCATCCTCGTTCTCTTGCGCGCCTGCGCCCCCTTGCTCGGTGCACCCACACCCACGCTCGCTCTCGCTTGTCTGGCCGAGCGCACTGACCAGCCCTGAACCCGAAAGAGAGAGACCCGAGGCCCCCGGGGCCGGGTGCCCTGATGCCCTGGCGCTCTGACGCCCTGGCGCTCCTGACTAGCCGACCGCTGGGAGGGAGTTTATTTCCGAGTCTGCGGCTTCGCGGCTGCTCTGTCCGTGCCCCCCCGCAGCTCGGCTAGAAAAAAAAATAAGCCGGCCTCGACCTGGATCCGGACGATGAACCGATGGCCGCAGCAGGCCCGCCAGGCCGGGGACCAGGGGGCCCAATCTTTTCCGCCCCCGGCAGGTTCGGTTTCAGTGTCGAGTCGCAACTGCCTTGATCATTTATCAGGAGGGCAGGCTGCGCCCTCGGTCGGATCCCGCTGACAGGCAGGGTGCAGTGTTTTTTAAGAGCTACCAAGGACATTCAAGGGCACTTACTCAGTCACTTATCAGTCGTTCGCCTCCCAGCCCGGCCCCCAGTCCTCCAGACCTACCTAGCCAGCCAATCACCCCAAAAGGAAGGAGGAAAGGGGGTGCTGGACTATAGCCATCACGGGCGGCCATGACGACGGCCGCTGCTGGCGGGGATGTAGTTGGCGGTTCGCGACCTCGTTTTTGACCGCCGTCCCGCCCGATGCGACTGTGCTGGTTGTTTTGTCAGGGGCCAGGAAAAAATTCCAGCTGATAATCGGGCTACGTACAGGGTAGGATTGTAGGTGGATCGGGTCACACCTGGCGGCGGCCAATAATGATATGCCCATCAACCGTCGCGAGACAGGAACCCACACACACCACCTCACACTTATCAGACTTATCAGACGCGCAGGGACCTCCCTCTTGAATGGGGGGGGCCTCTCCCATAGAGGCATAGGCGGCCGGCCGAATCGCCTGTCCAATTTCAGTCCAGCGATTTACCAGCGCTCGGTGTTCTGTCTATCTACTCTCCTACTCGCGTCTCAGAGAGCTGGCTGTCCGACTCGGAATTGCTACCCGTGTCTGCGACTGCGGCAGCAGCAGCTGCGGCTACTGCTGCACGCCTCCGGCGCGCGCTGACGTAACGACTCGGAGTCGGCGGAGGGCCCAAGCAGCAGCAGCCGAGTCGGTCACGGCCAAGGAAAAAAACAAACCATGGAAACAGGGAAAGGGAAAGAGAAAAACAAAAAGTTCCCCCAACCCAAAAGGCCCCTCCCCCCCGACGGCCCCTCGTTGTGTCATAGCTTTTCTCGGGACCGCCGCACCATCTCCGTCCGAGACACGGCATCTTCGACGTCTTGGATGCCTCGACGAGCCCTTTTGATTCTTTTTTCTTTCCTCGCTTGCTTTCTCGTCTCCCATCGCTCGGGGCTGCTCCGAGTAGTACATATCGCCGCCGCGTGATCCCAACGCCTGGCCTTACTGCATCCACTGTCAGTCTGCATCGCCACTGGCCCTGAGCAATCCCGGACGGACAGCCCGTGGGGCCAAATTACACAGCTCCCGACCCCCCCGGTCCGCTGTGGACCCTAGCATCACAGAAACACGACTCGGTCTCTCATGCCTGGCCGCTGGTTGGCCCCAATACATAATTCCCAATTCCCAATTCCGTTCCCTGTGGCTGGCAGTGCTTTATCCAATTCACCCCATTCCTCCCTGTCGGCCTCCCTCCCCTTCGCCCTGTGCCCTTGGCCCTTCTTGCCCTTTACCGGTCGCTATCCCTTTCTCGACAGATCCTCTCTTTTCGGGAATCCGTGGTGGGAGTGCGAGTACATGACAACAACAACTCCTGCCGCTGCTCTCTCTCGCCCACACTGACTTTCCACTTTCCGGCCTCTGTCACTGACCTCGGCCACTAATTTCCCTCTGATCTCTGCGACCGGGATCCCCCCTCCGCTCAATCCCCTGCGGCGGGCCGGTGCTCCCTGCGGGTTCACAGTGGTTCACTGCTCAAATTGTTATATCCACAACTCCGTTGCCCTGCTGCCCCGTCGTTGGCCCGTTGCCCCATTCCGCTCATATCCATCATCCCATCTCGATCTGCCTAACGCGCATAACGTCGTTTCATAGGCCTGCTCTGACTGCCTCTCGTTTTCGGGGGAGAATCCAACGACTGCGGCCATTATCCGGTCCAGGCCGCGAACAGACCTCCACCCCTCCACGGGAGAGGCTCCACGCGAGAGAAGAGGGGGACAGAGAAAACAGGACCCACCTGCTGCTCTTGTTCGAGGGGTCAGTAACGGCGGTCCTGCGGTCAGCGATCTAAACACACCCGACGGCCGACACCCGATCACGGCCGCCGCCATCATCACCACCACGGCCCGGGACCCAGTCGATGGACCCAGCCATCTTTACGTCCTAGTATCCGCAGCCGGATCGATCTCTTACAGTTGACGGCAGTCAAGTCAAACTCACCTGGTCGGAAGTGAAGAAAATCTCGACTTTGCGACGGCCTCTCTCTCACTCTTCCCTTGGTGACTCTCTCCCCTTCGTTGCTCTTCCACTTCTTTCCTCTCTCCAAACTTGTTGATTCTTTTATCATGGCGACAACTTCTTCGTCGTCAGTCGGCCTGAACAACCCCCCGCGCATCCCATTGCCCTCTCTCCCGATGCCTCGAACGCGCCAGAGCACTGGCGCCCTCCAAAGCGCCCCCAAGTCGGGGCCGTCGTCGTCGGAGTCGTCGGCGCCCCGGAGTAGTAGCCTTCGGCCGCCGTCGGCGACCCCCTCACATCGCGGTTCCTCCACCCCTACGCCGACGCTCCGCCGATCCGCCTCCTCAGCCAGTAACTCCTCCAACCACACCCTCCGCAAGGCTGTCAGCATCAACTCTTTTCCCCACCCACCGCGGGGCGACAGCCGTCTCGGAAGTTTGCCCAGCAGTCCCGTCATTGAGCCGGCGCCGAAACGTCGGGCCGGCAGAAAGTCAAAACCACACCTGTCCACGTCCGGCGCGGCCCCGAGCAGCAGTGGCACTGTCGCCTCCCCCGCCTCCACGTCCGGCTCCGGCTCATCCCCCGGCCCTGCGGCGGCAACTGGTGCGCCCAGCCTACTGAATGGCAGCGGCGATGGCCAGTCGGTCTCGAACGCCAGGAATTCGGATGGCCTGATCAGCGTATCGTCGCCGCCGCACAGCCGCAGCTCGTCTGCGCAGGACTCGTACTCGACATCGGCCACCACGTACGATGACCCGCCGGCCGGCTCCCCGGACAGGGCCGACTCCGGGCCCGACGTCAGGGGCAATGTCGTCGTGAGCGTCAGGGCACGGCCGGATGCCAGTGGGAATGATCCCACGGCGGGCCAGGGTGACTGGACCGTCGATGGGAAGCGTTCGCTGGTCTCATGCAAAGGGCCGAATGGGGGCGACTATGTCTATGGTATGCCCGATCACGTGTTCTTCGCCAATGGCTGTGGTGGCAGGCACCACCTGCGCGCCAACACCTGCGGCCGTGGCAGTTTCTCTCAGCTAACCGGTGACGATGATGCTTCGCTCAGACAATGTATTCACCGCGGCCGACGACAACTCCCGCGTGTACGATTGCACCGCCAAACGACTGGTTCGCCGCGTGATGGAGGGCTACCACGGGACCGTGTTCGCATACGGGATGACCGGTACCGGCAAGACTTTCTCGATGCAGGGCACGGCCTCGTCGCCGGGAGTGATCCCCCTCGCCATCACCGACATCTTCTCCTACATCCGCGAGACGCCGTCAAGAGAGTTCCTGCTCCGAGTCAGCTACCTCGAGATATACAACGAGAAGATCCACGACCTACTCAGCATGTCCTCCTCCCCGGCCGCGGGCGGGCCCGGGCCTGGCCAGCAGCCGGAGGAGATCAGGCTCCGTGAGGACAGCAAGCGCGGCGTGTACGCGACCCCTCTCAAGGAGGAGATCGTCCAGAGCCCGACCCAGCTGCTCCGCGTCATCGCGCGGGGAGACCAGGCCCGCCGGACGGCCAGCACGCAGTTTAATTCGCGAAGCTCCCGCAGCCATGCGGTGGTGCAGATCGTGGTCGAGAGCCGGGAACGCATCGTCGCCAACGTCGACCCCAAGCGCAGCGGCATGCTCCCGGGCGGGGTGCGGGTCTCGACCCTGAGCCTGATCGACCTCGCGGGATCCGAAAAGGCGGCCGACTCGAAGGAGCGCCGGGCCGAGGGGTCCCACATCAACAAGAGCCTGCTCACCCTGGGCACCGTCATCGCGCGGCTGTCTGAGCAGCGAAAGGATGCCGCAGCTACGCCGGCCGGGGACGGCAAGGGGGAAGCCGCGGCCGCAGCGGCAGCAGCAGCAGCAGCGGCGGCCAAGCATCTCCCATATCGGGACAGCAAGCTGACTCGCCTGCTGCAGGGCGCCCTGTCCGGCAATTCCCTCGTCAGCATCCTCTGCACCATTCAGGTGGGCGCCGTCGGCGGCAGCGCCACCGCCGTGGCCACCCACATGAACGAGACCCTGAACACGCTCAAATTTGCGCTCCGGGCCAAGAACAGCATCGTGAGCCACGCGAAGCGGGCCGAGGAGGCGCTCGGGGCCGGCGGCGAGGGCGGCGCCCGCGTCCTGCTCGAGCGATACCGGCTTGAGATACAGGAGCTCCGGACCCAGCTCGAATCCCAGGCCCGGAGCATCCGCAACCGGGAGGAGGAGCGCGAGATCGAGCGCGACCTGGAGGAGGAGCGGGCCCGCGAGCGAGAGCAGGAACAGCGCCACGAGGAACAGATGCTGGAGATGCAGCTGGCTCGGACTGCCCTCAAGGAGCGGATTGACCATCTGAACCGGCTGATCCTCAGCTCCAAGTCGGCCGGCGTCAACGCGGCCGGCGGGTCCTACAGCGTGCTCGGGTCGCACGCCCGGATCTCGCATGCCTCTTCGACTCTGTCTGCGCGCTCCTCCATGGGCACCACCATCTCGGCCGCGGGCCGGCCGTTCCTATCCCGTTCGGCGTCGATAAATTCGAATTCGTCCACCATCGGGCGCCGGTCCAGCGCGGCCGGCCGGCCCGCCGTCATGGAGGAGGACGACGGCAACAGCTTTGCCGAGTTCGGCGCCGGCGTCGGCGGCGAGGACACCGCCTCCCTGACGACCCAGAACCGGGCCCTGCAGGCGGACCTGGCAGACCGGAACCGGTACATCGGCACCTTGGAGAAGCGGCTGCTCCAGGCACGCAGGGCGAGCTCGTCCCGAGCCTCCTCCGGGCTCGTCGGCGCCGGAAGTGCTGGCGGCGGCGGCGGCAAGGGGGGGGGGATCATGGTCGGGGAAGACCACAGCGTCGCCACCCTGCTCAAGGAGAAGGACGCAGAGATTGCCGAGCTCCGGGCCCGGCTAGAGGACAAGGACCGCATGGTGATTGCCCTGCGGTCGGCGGCTCGGTCTCGCGACTCTGCCTCGGTCACGGTTGCGGACCGTTCCTTGTCGACCACGACAACCACCACCACGCCCGACCACCCTCTCCCTCACAGCAGCCGCCGGTCTTTGGAAGCAACAAGTCAGCTGTCGATCCGGCCGCGTCCCATGAGCAACGACGACGACCTGAGCATCCTCGACGAGATGATCCAAGACGGCGTCGACAAGGGCCAGATCGTGAGGAGTACTCGAGGAAGCGTGTTGGTTGCCTCGGACAAGAAAGGAGCTGGAGGGGGCGTCTCACCCGATAGGGCGAGCCTGGAAGACTTGGGGCCCAGACAAATGGCGAAGCCGGCGCCGGCGCCCTCTCCGGCGGCTGCGTTGATCATGGCCGCGCCACCTCCGGTTGGCGTTCAGGTTCAGGCTGTCTGATACACCCTACCCTCCGGCTTGGTATATGAACAAAGGGCTTGCTCTTCAGCGATGGGACAAGGCGCGGTGGAGAGAGGATGGCGTACTCTGCTTGGGAACGTTATTTTGTATATAGCTGTTGGCGTGTACTCGGCAGCACCAGAGATTGGGGGGGCATTGGGGTTTTCTTATTTTGTCTTTGCGTCTTTTCTGGCCTCCCTTCTCTTGGCTCCTCGTTGTTTTCATTATTGGTCTCGGTCTCGGTTTTGGCCTCGGGTGGTGCTGGTCGCGTCCAGAGATGGGGAGTGTTCAGGTGGGGAGAAAGTCGGTTTGCTCTATCTATACCCAACCGATCTCGGTTTCGTTTTTTTGCTCTGCTCTGCTTTGCTTTGCTTGTTCTGTTTTTGCTTGGTTTGCTTTTCTCTCGGGGGTTATAATTTCTATCCAGCCGACCTGCTGCCTTTTGCTTATGCTCCCGAGGAGGCGGCCTCGAACAGCTACCCTCAGGTCTCTCTTACGGCCCCCTATGTTCGGTTGACACGAAGGACATAATCGGTTCGGTGGGTGGGGGGCGGGGGTGTGTATGTATCATGTACAACTATAACTGACAGGAACAAGGGGGTGGGCCCAAGAGAGAGAGTGGGCGGGGAGAGAAAAGCAACAAAACAGGGTTGTGGATAGCATTTATCCGGCAAGATACCATACACCTAATGAATTGTGTCTATGACGCGATGCCCTGGCGGTCGAGTAGGGTTCTCCGTAGGGTCCTCATACTTGATTAGCGATGCTCCCTTGAAATGAAGCTCTCGGCCTAAGGTATCAGTAATGAATTGCATGTTTCATCTCTTGGCACCGCATCCGGTGTGATGCCCAAGTTGGCCAGGAGGGTCCTCTGTAGGGTTCGTGCTCTCTACGGCCTTTAATATTATTGATTGGCCCTGCTCCCTTGAAATGAAGCAGTTGGCCCATTATCCTTCTCCCACTGTCCTCTTCTCGGGCTTGGTGACGATATGGTCCAGATCTGGGGGATGGAGGCATGGATGATGCTTCATAGATAGAGGGCACCCAGTAATAATCTACCAGTACCACCACTGCTATGAGCAGCGCAGATTGCCCAACGATGGTCATCCATCACCGGCGCTGACTGGCCAAAAAAGGTAACAGGGCCGAGATAAACTCGAGCGTGGTGCTAAGATGCTCGCGTGTCACGTGACTCTGGCCACCATCACCCCGTCCGCCATCTAGTAACCACCAATCCCTCTCGCGCAGCTTGCAGCTTACTTACACCCCAACACCATCCCGCCCGCGACACCATGTTTGTCGAAGAACAAAGATACCTCCATGGTAAGTACTTCCCCCCTCCCCCCATCCCGCCATCGCGTCTCTGCTCTGCCGAACGCCGCTCACGTGTCCTATCTCCTCTCTCTTCTCTTCTCGGCCCCAGATCACTGCTGACACCGGCATGCCCCTCCAGAGGACTTGGAGCGCCTCGAGCAGGCAGTCGTGGACCGCCTCCGCCACACACCGCAGGATGTACACGTTTCCCTCGTCCCATTTCCCATTTCCCTTCTACCCCCAGCTGACGCGACAAGGGCCTTTATAGATTCGCGACCGACTCAACATCGAAACCGAGATCGCACAGCTCCTTGAGCAGATCAAGGTCCAGAGCCAAAAGCTGCTAGATTTATACGATGACGTCGAGAGCAGGGCCGAGCGCGAGCTGGAGGAGCTCGGACAGGGCGAGGAGGAGTTCTACAGACAGCTTGAACTCCTCAAGGAGCACCATGTGAGTCGCCCACCTCCGCTATCAATACCTTGCCTTCCATCTGGCCCGGCTCGGCCCTCGCGCTTCGGTCGCTGACCTTGGTTCCTGTTTCTTCTTCTGTCCAGGCCAGGTATCCGAACCAGCAGGCCGAGAACAGCGAGCTGCGATATCGCGTCCGGCAAGGTGGTGGTGAGGATCCGATGCCATACATAATCGACTCGCTCTTCTCCGGCGAAGAGGCGTTTGGTCGCTACTTCGACCTGAACCAATGTTTCGAGTCGTTTTGGAATCTCCCCTCAGTCAAGCGGCCCTCCTACATCCAATACCTCGACATGTTCGACAAGTTCGAGCCCGGAGCCGGCGGCCTGAAGCGGGCCGATAAGGTCACGGACCAGTACCTCCAGTACCTGACCCAGGTGGCCGACTACCTCGAATCATTCATGCGCCGTACCCGCCCGCTCGAGGACATCGACAAGGTGCTCGAGCAGTGGGACGAAGAGTTCGACACCGCCTGGCAGAAGGAGGAGATCAAGGGCTGGCAGCGCCAGGATGCCGGTCCGGCAGCAGGCCCGGCCGACGAAGAAGCCGGCGGCCGCGCCGGCGCCGCCATCTATTGCGATGCGTGCGAGAAGACGTTCACCAACGAATCTGTACACCAGGCCCATCTCACCGGCAAGAAGCACCGGCGGGCCGTCAAGCAGAAGGAAGAGGCCAAGACAACAGAATCAAGGGCGGCCGCATCATCAGCCGAACCGGGCAACGGCGCCCTGCGGCTCAGGGAGCGCATCGCTGCCGAGCGCGAGTTCCGCGTCCAGAGGCTGTCGGCTGCCATGAGCACCGAGCGGAGCGACACGCGCGTCCGGGTGGAGCGGCGCCAGGGCATGACCGAGCGCGAACGACAGCAGGAGCTGGAGAAGCTGCTGAGTCTCTCGGGCGGCGGCTACGTGCACGACCGTGGGATGGAAGACGGGGGGGGGATGGGCGACGACGACGACGAGAACGGCGAGGAGAAGGTGCACAACCCGCTCAAGCTGCCGCTGGCGTGGGATGGCAAGCCCATCCCGTTCTGGCTGTACCGCCTGCACGGGCTGGGGGTGGAATACCCGTGTGAGATATGCGGGAATTTTGTCTATAGTAAGCTGCGTCCCCGGTTCGGCCCTTTCCATCTCCGTCCTTTCTTGTCCATCTGCGCATCCCGTCCGTCAACGCATCGTATCTGGCCTCCTACTGACTCTTCTCCTACCGCTAGTGGGCCGGCGTGCGTTTGACAAGCATTTCAACGAGGCTCGCCATAGTAAGTAGTTCCTGCCACCCCCCCCTCAGAGATCAGACGGCCGACTGGCCGAGCGGCGGAAAGTGCGATCGAAATGGCAGCAGCCACTAACAGTGATCGGCATAGTCCACGGCCTCAAGTGTCTCGGGATTCAGAGTACGGCCCTGTTCAGGGACATCACTCAGATCAGCGAGGCTACCAAGCTGTGGGACAAGCTGCAGCGTGACAAGAAGAAGTCCAAGGTGGACGAGAGCAGCGTGGTGCAGATGGAGGACGCGCAGGGCAACGTGATGCCGGAGAAGGTGTATTACGACCTGCAGAAGCAGGGGCTGCTCTGAGGGCGAGCGGCCTGGAGTAGTCTAATTTGGTTCATGTGTGTTTGTGCGTGTGTATGTATGTGCGTGTGTGCCATGCGTCTGCGTGCGTGCGTGCGGTCTGAAGAGGGAGGTGACGCGGGGGATCGGCGGATGGACGGGCCAGTAGGGCATGGAGGGGTATGGCACGGGCGGGGCTTGAGGCCCTCTTCTGCGATATGTGGACCCAATGAAGCTTCTTTTACCCCTCGGGAAGAGCATAGTAATATTGGTGGGGAATTCCACGCGGTCCATGCGGTCGTTGAGTAGACGCGTAGAGACTTGGAGACAGGAGAGCGCAGCAGCACGAGGTCTCTTGATGGGTGGCCAGATTGAGTGACCAAATGGCTTGCTATCCGGGTTTACCCGACCGCTTATCAAAGCGGGGCTATAGAACCTATCTACTGCGTCTGATGTCTTGGGAGCAGATAGATGACTGGTGATGCGCGGCTAATGGCGGGGATTTAAAAATCTTTGATGCGCTCTGGCCGAGCGAGCCTGTCAAGAGAATCTATCAGCTTATGATGACGGGGTGGAGTCCATCAGCCTATGAACACGGGTTGGGAGTCCTAGCTTATGACGGCGGGTTGGGAGTGTGACGACGGGGGTAGCATCCATTGACTGATAGGGGAGGGTCGGATAGGGTCGGGTATTTTGGCCGAGTACCTTGCCGGCTTTGCTGGTTTTGTCGGCCCTGCTCGACAGCCTATCAACTCCGAGTCCAGCATCTGTTCACTCTTCAGGATGATTCCGATGGCCTTCTTGCTGGTCCAGCCCGGCACCTTGATAGCCTGTCTGCCCGAGTGCCTCTTACTAGTCTGTCTGGCCGGCCTCGTTATTCTACCATAGTACCTTGATAGTCCACCTGCCCAAGTGGTTTGCGAGACTGACCGAGAGCATTGATAGTCTATCTGCCCGAGGGCTCTCTGCCGGGTGCCTTGCTGGTTTGCCCGAATGTCCTCGCTACTCGCTGATCTGGCCCGAGCGTGCCTCGCGAGTTTATCAGAGTGGCCTGATAGTCCGTCCGCCCGAGTGCCTCGCTGGTCTGGCTGAGCCCCTTGATAGTCTGTCTGCCCGAGCACATTGATAGCCTGCCTGAGTGGCTCGAATCGCATGGGCTTGCTGACCTAGATTGGTTTTGTCGACAGACCACAAACACATCAGCTCGACGCCGAGTCTGATCTCGAGCCCGTTGTCCAGCCCGTCGTCCGTCCGTTCCACCAGACAGCGCCTGCGCGCACGAGCCACTGCTGAACCCACCTCCCCCCCAGTCCCTCCCTTCATACCCTGTCTCATCGAGCAGCATCTGACGTCGACACCACCACTTTCTCCTTCCCAACAGCGGCAAGAGCGGGCTGTGACTGGAGGAAGGATGGTGGCACCGGAAAGGGGAGGCGTGCGCCCCCGGCACGGCAGCAGCAGCCAGTCATCTGAAACGCGGCCCCGCCGCTCGTCCTCGGAACGGGAGGGAGAGGAGCAGCCGTCCTGGATTTATTATTCCCTTTCCATCACCCTTTCCTTGCCCAGTTCAAGGCAGGCTGCAAGACAGGCAGCAATGCAGGCCGCTCAATAGTGTCCACCACAATACAGGCCGCGCTGTGGTTTCCCCGCCGGGGTGGGACAGCAGCCAGGAGCGGGAGGAGGAAACGGGCGAGTCCTGGCCCCGGCATCTTTTTCCACCTCGCTCGCTCTTCTCAGCACATCCCCGCAACCCTGGGTGCCTGGACAGCCCCCGGGGAAACCCCTTGCCCCCTTTTTTTGCTTTTCTTTTTTTCTCTTCGGAGGACGGGGCCGCCGTCGATCTGGGTCATCGGTCGCCCTCTCTAGACAGGTCTTGTTTGCTGTGCCCTGGGGGACCTATTCTCTCCCCCGGCCCGCCCCGTTTGCTGCTTAGTCGCGCAGCACCCGATGCCGGTGAGACGGCGCCCTCCTGGGCCTGTTTTCTCTCCCAAAAACCGCATGCTTCTTCTTCCATCCCTCCCGTCCTTCGGTCCGTCCCGTCCCACGCCGCCTCGACTTGTCGTGCGGGCGTGTAACGAAGCGAGACAGACCCCCGCCGCCCTCTGAACAGGCCCACTTGGAAGGGAGAGGACCGGCTGTCTGTCATCTCATCCCCGCTGGACATTTGGCCCCATCAGGGCACCTGATTCTGGCTCGACATCGGGGCCGCGGCCATTTCGCGAAAAGGGCGGAGGAGAAAAGGGATCAATCAGCAGAGGGCTCGGCGCAGGGGCGTCCATGTCCGCGCCAATGCCAGCGCCGCCGCCGCCGCCGTCGGTCTATCGCAGTGGCTGATTGACGCCTCACAGCTCACATGATCAACCCTCGCTGATTCCGGCTGCGCGACACCTTTCGGGAGCCGATCAGCGACCGCCCCCCTCCCCGGTTCGCCTTCCGGATTTCGATCCACCGTCGCGTTATTATTCTTCTCCACTGAGGTAGTGGGGGGGAGGGGGGAGTCGGAGTCGGTGGGGGCAAAGGGGACAGACAGACCGACGCGTGTGTGCTCCTGTATCGTATCCCCCAGCCCGTGCGTGTGCGCTCCTTGTGGCTCGGTTCACCAGGTTGCGCTCCTTCTCATCCATCCCTCTCGGCTTCTCTGCTTCTCGCGCAGAGTCGGCCAGGTCCTGTCAGCTTTCCTTACCCCGTTATTTTTGTTTGAGTCGCGACCCAGGGAGGTGAGAGCAGAGCAGCAGCAGGGCAGGCAGGGGGGCATCCGAGTGGAGAGAGAGCTAGCTGGAGCTGGCTCCCTGGAGCTGGACCGGCCCGCCTCTCGTGCATATCCGCGATACTGGCCCGACCGGGATCTCTGCTCCCTCACCCTCGCTCTGAATAGAGGTTTTTTTTTTAAAAAATTCGCCCTCTTACCAATTTCTCCCTCTCTCCTCTCTCCCCTCATGTCGTCGACCACTCATCTGGACACCCATTCGCGCCTCATGATCGCGCCCCCGAGAATCAGCCTGCGGAGGACGGCCTCGTACAACCTCCATGACAAGGGGCCCCTCTTGGCCACTTCCTCGGGCCTCAGCGTCGGCCACCTGTTCTTCTCTCCGCCCCCCTCGCCCGGCCTCCCGGTCCTGGTTTCGGCCCGCCCCCGCCGGTCGCCGAACCATCCGCGCCCCAGCCGGGTCCTCCGCCTTGTCCTGGTATGGACCGCTGGTCTCATCGCGCTCTCGTGCCTGGGCGCCCTCGCGACTTGGCGGCAGCGACAGTTCCTGCAGGACCTTCCCGAGTCCGACCATAGCCGTGCCGTCGTGCCTCCGCTCAGGGACGAAGCCGGGCCGGAGCCGGGCCGGCCAGGTCCCCCCGATGCAGACCTGGTGGGCCAGGTTGAGGTGCCCGATTTCCCGACCCCGGTGCTGCTGGTGAGCAGCCCCGGCGGCGGGGGCGGGGCCTCGCCACGCTGGACCGTGTCGATCCCGCCGGGCCACCCGTTCCCGCTCCCGATGCGGGAATACGGTGAGATGTGCGGCAGGTGCGGTGAGGTCGAGGCCCGGGCCCGGCAGGAGGATCCGCGAGCCCGCTTCGTGGACGTGCGTGAGGCCCAGACGGCAGGCCTCCTGCCGGGGCATCGGCAGCAGCGGCAGCAGCAACAACAACAACAACAGCAGCAGCAGCAGCAGCAGCAGCGCCGCTCCAGCGGCGCTACGCCCCGCGCCATCTGGAGGGGAGAGGAGACATGGGTTGCCGGGGATCTGGTCGGGCTTGACGATGACGTCATGGAGACGCCTCCCTGCAGCCGGACCCTCACCTTTGTGCTCGAGTCAGCCGACGCGGGGCTGGGAAAGGGCCTGATGCTCCTGTGGTCGTTTTACGGCCTAGCGGAGCGGCAGGGCCGAGCCTTCTTTATCGACGACACTCGGTGGCCGTATGGGAACTACACCGCCATCTTCCAGCCCCCCCCCGCGCCCGGGTGCCGGCCCCCCTCGAGACAGGAGATGATCCCTTGTCCGGCACAGGCGAACCATCTCGTCGTCACCGCTGCCACCGCCCTGGAGATATTTCCCAAGCTGATGGCGGAAAAGGCCGGCCGGGAGCCCCAGCGGGAGCTCTTCGCGCTCGCCAGGCGCGGGTATGAGGCCCTGTTCCGTCTCAACGACGGGGACGGGGACCACGTCCGGGCTCGGGTCGGCGAGCTCACCGGCAGGGCTCTCAAGACGCGCAGGGTCGTGGTCGGCGCCCACGTCCGGCGCGGCGACCGCCACCCGGCCGAGTTTCAGTACCACCGCTCCTACATCCCAACCCACGTGTTTACCGAAAAGGCCCGTGCCAGACTCCGCCATGCTCCGGCGATGGCCAACAAGGCCGATGCCAAGGCCGCCCCCAACCCCGGCGACGGCCCGGAGAGACAGATCCTCACAGTGGTCGCGTCCGATGACCCGGTCGTGTACGAGGCCGAGGAGTTTGCCGGCTCGTTCCGCGCGCAGGAGCGGATCCGGCTCGCGAGCAAGTCCTTGATTCAGCAGGTAAGCGAACACCGCCGGAATGATCATCACGGCTACAGCAACCACGGCACCGGCAAGTACGTCGACGACACGTTTGGGTGGGAGGGCGGCTTCTTTGCCGCCATGTTCTGGAGCCTCGGCACGCCGCTCTCCACCGACTCTACCGGCGCCGGCTCCTCCTTATCGGCCACCTCTTCCCCAGACTTTGCCGCCTCCTCCGCTCCGTCGGCTCAGACCCTGCGCCTGCGCAGCCTCGTCGGCAGAGCGTACGCCATGGACCTGGCCGTGCTGGCGGGCGCGAGCGACGTGATCGTGTGCGCGGCCAGCGCGACCGGATGTCGGCTGCTGGCCGTCATGATGGGCTGGGAGCGCGCGATCGAGGGCAAAAACTGGGTCAACGTGGATGGGGAGTACGGATGGAGCGGAATTGCGGGGGACGAGGGCGTATTCCACCAGAGATGATGATGAGCATGGCACGCGTCATCTGTTTCGATTTGTGTGTTGCAGAGGAGGAGATACCAGAGAGACAGATAGATACGATACGGTACAATACGATACCACTGGGCCCAGGCCCAGCCGGCGTTTGAAGTTAAAGAATGAACCAAAACAACCCCGGCCCAAAGTCTGCATGTTGTCCTTCTATTCCACATGAGCCTGGATTTACTATAATTTGTGGCCTCGACAGGATTCTCCGTCTGGTTCGCATCGTCTGGTTCCAGTCGTGGTCGCGATTTATGGCCGAGGTTCATTAGTCCACGCCGAGGCCGGCGGGTTGAGTTGGCCGCCTCGGACGTCTCGTATATTTAACCTCGGCATCAGACATGGTGGCTCGGCGACAGGCCATACATGAGGCGTCCAGGGCAAAAAAGTACCTGATCGTGGTATGGAATTTCATCTTGGAGGGCAGATCATGATATTTGCTGGCCTACGCCGATGTATGCAGGCAGTGTTGACTGCGTTGGACGTGGTATTATCCAAGCTCCAGGATACGGCTTAACGGCCAAGCTGCTTATCCCATACGCATGCTTTCTATATGCATGGCGCTTACATAGGTCCCGAGAATGGGCCGCTACTATCTGGGCTAGCTAAGTTAGTCCATGCCCTCGTTCCCGGGAATGGGCCGCTACTATCTGGGCTAGCTAGGTAAGTCCATGCCCTCGTTCGGTCGGTAGGCCCAGCTGCCTGCTTAAGACTTAATTACGATAGGACTCCGTAGCGAGCATGCTCTATAAGAAGCATTTACGTTGGAAAGACATCCAGTCTTGCCATTACATCTCTTCCTATCTGGAGAGCTTACGGCGTAGACGACTTATAGGCGCCGGCATACGCGGAGGCCAGTCGGCAGGCCGGGATGGCCATGGCAGATGGAAAGCGTGAGGCGGTTTGTTATATATCCATCCCCTCTCGTTACCACACATACGAAACAATTTACGAGAGAGAGGACACAGACTTGCACTTGGACAGATGCCGATCCGATGCCGTTCGCGCCCTGGTGTCCGCTGCACGGCAGTATGTCGAAGATGTCGGATGCAGTCAAGGCTACGATCTATTGCTGCGGTGGCGGAGCACGAATTATCTCGGAACATGATGGCCCCGAATTGTCCAGAATCTGGATGGAACCTGACCTCCGTCGATCGATCAACACTGGGGCACTTGGGCCGGCGGACATGTCCGGGCGACCGCGCGCAGCATCGGCGTGCGGAATAGGAGATCCTCGGCCAGCGATAGCCGAGCGGGACAGCAGGAGCAGAGAGGCCGCTTCTCGGCGAGCAATAGCCGAGCAGGACGGATCAGATCCTCAGCCAGGAATAGCCAGGCAGGCACCCTGAGCAGCCGCGAGACCTATGAATCAGACACATGCGATGCGGCCGGCGGCCTCGGACAGACAGACGGCCTGCGGATCCACCAGCCAAGCTGAAAGCGCCGTAACCATCCTCGCGCGATCGGGAGAGGACCGCCCACAGGCAGGAATCAATGAATCCGCGCGGCGAGGCTGGCCTCGGCTTTGCTGGGGCGCCACGACTGCGACCCTTTAGCCAGGGATTCTCAGATCTATCCCCCCCCCGTAAACCACTCGGGAGCAGGCGGTCTGATATTCTACGACTGTGGCCAACCCGCCCGCGTGGCGGAACTGGCTGCGGTTTTACTTGTCGCGAGAGAAGTTGACAGATCTACGGCCCCCTCCTCTCTCGGCCAGTTCGGAGCAGACGGGACAGCTGATGACCGACTGACCTGCGCGGCGACACACCGTCTGCAATTGAACAATTATAACCACTGGTTGCCATATCCACCCCCCTCCTCGGAAATAACAAGAGCACAACAGCTGGTGACGCCAGTCCCTCCGCTCTCTGGCCGACACAACAATTCCGGGAGCAGACGGCCCAATGAACCACCGTCAATGGCCAATCCGGGCGGCGGCGGCGGCGGCGGCAGCAGCGGAGGCGGCGACACTTGCAGTTTAAACAGTGCGCAACTCATCCCCACCCCCATCCTCTGTTTCAAAAAGCCGCCCGGGGGGGGACGACTTGACTGGGGAAGCGGCAGCCGAAAAACAGCCCAGACCAACGCAGCCTCTTCTCTGGTGGCTGGCTACCTGGCTGCATGCTGCTGCTGCGATCCAGCTGGTCGCCTGCTCAGTGGTCGCACCAGCCGTGCTGCCCTGGTCACCAGATTACGATCTGCCTTGTCCCCGCCAGCTCTCCCCCCGACTCGACTCCCGCCCGATATCCAGATTCTGGACGAATAACCCCCGACCCGCGGCTCTCTCCCCGAGGTCCCGTTTTGTACAAATAACAAATACCATTCGATATTCTTGCCAAGCACAGGCATCATAATTTCCCCCCATCCGCTCGTTTCTTCGTTATCCTCCCGACTAGCTGCCGCCGGTGCGGCCTCCAGAGACCGACCCGAAGACACCCTCCCCCCCTGTTTGTTCTTACAAGGCACGCCGCCGCCGCCACCACCAGCTGGGGTCCGAGACCTCATCACCCCTCGCTCGCGCGCGCGACCATTCATCATCAGCCCATCTCGCCATCGTGCAGGGCCGGAAGGCAGGCGTGATCTTGCCGTACGTAGAGCTCCTGGGTGCGGGGGGGCGTCTGTGGGTGGGCCACCCAGCTCCGCCGAATATCAACCGGGAGGAGTATAGTTCTCGCTGAGGGTGCGGGGAGAGGCGTGGCGCTTCGCTCGGGGAGTTGGTATCGAGAAGTTGGTGTCAGGGCATTAGCTGCTCGTGGGGTCTGTCTGTCTGCTTGAGGTCTAATTTTGGTCAGTCCTGCCCGGGACGCTTTCTTGCCTCGTTTCGCGCGCTCTGGCCCCCCATCCCCGGACCAGAGGAGACAGACCGGCTGGCTTCCTTGGAGACCGCTTGGAGAGGAACCGGAACTCGAGGCCCGGACCCCGGGCCCTTTCCCAGGATACTAGACACCGCCTATACTTCTGGACCGGACGGGGAAACGAACAACCATACCAATATTTTCTTCCGCTTCAAATCTTACCCCGCCTGGGTTGCATTTCCTTGCATTTCTTCTCCCTTCTCTTCTTTTCTTTTCCATCCTTTTCTTGGATCTTGTTCTCTCTGGATACAATGCGCTCCCCCATCTCAGGCCTCCTGCTCGTCCCTCTCCTCTCCGTCCTCACCCTCCTCCCCCAATGCCAGGCGATATGGCCGGCCCCCCGGAACATGACGCTGGGTACTGCCACCCTGTTCATCGGCCAGACCGTCGCGATCACCTACAACGACCACCGGGTATGCCGGATCCTCTCCGCTGGCCCGCGGGACCTTGATGACGCTGAAACCAGGTTCCTTGTCCAGCTTTCGTACACTTCCGGGTACTCGCCCTCGGCCGGGTCGACCTTATCCAGCCTCGACGTCGTCCAGGCAGCCGTATCGCGCGCCCTCGACGCCATCTTCCACCAAAACATTGTGCCCTGGAAGCTCCGGCCTCGCGGCTCCAAGTTCGAGCCCGACGTCTCATCCGGCGCCGGCAACAAGACCTGGATCCGGTCCCTCGACCTGGTTTCCAGTGACACGGACGCGACGTTCCGGCCCCTCGACGGGTCCGTGCATGAGCTCTACACCCTCACCATCTCCGAGGCGGGAGAGGCCCAGATCAGTGCCCAGACCTCGACCGGGCTGCTGCGCGGGCTCGACACCTTTGCACAGCTCTTCTACCAGCACACGTCCGGCACGTTCTGGTACACCCAGTCGGCCCCGGTCAACATCTCGGACGCGCCCGTGTACCCACACCGCGGCCTGATGCTGGATGTGGCCCGCAACTGGCTCCCGGTCCGGGACATACTCCGGACCATAGACGCCATGAGCTGGAGCAAGCTGAACCGGCTGCACCTCCACATGACCGACTCGCAGTCGTGGCCGATCGAGATCCCCGCCCTGCCGGAGCTCTCGGCCGAGGGCGCATACGCCAGCGGGATGGTCTACACGGCCGAGGACCTGGCCGAGATCCAGCAGTACGCGGTCTGGCGCGGGATCGAGCCCGTGATCGAGATCGACATGCCCGGCCATCTCGGCTCGGTCGCGCTCTCGCACCCGGAACTGATCGTGGCCTACAATCAGATGCCGTACCAGTACTACTGCGCCGAGCCGCCGTGCGGCGCCTTCAAGCTTAACAATTCTGCCGTCTATGACCTGCTGGAGACGCTGTTCGACGACCTGATGCCACGAGTCGCCCCTTACACCGCGTACTTCCACTCGGGCGGCGACGAGCTCAACGCCAACGACTCGATGCTGGACGAGGGGGTCCGGTCCAACGACACGAAAGTGCTGCGGCCGCTGCTGCAGAAGTTCATCGACACCGCCCACGGCCGGATCCGCGACGCTGGCCTGACGCCGATCGTGTGGGAGGAGATGGTGACGCAGTGGAACATCTCGCTTGGTAAGGATGTCGTCGTGCAGTCGTGGCTGGGCGGGGACGCGGTCAAGACGCTGGCCGAGGCGGGCCACAAGGTTATAGACAGCAACTACGAATTTTGGGTCGGTTGGCTATCTATCCCTCCCCATTCTTTTTATTCTAGTTGCGTCTCCGCTGACTCGGTTGGCATACTGCCCCCCTGGTGGTCAGTACCTCGACTGCGGCCGCGGACAGTGGCTGGACTTCCAAGACGAGCCGGCCTGGTACCCGTTCAACGACTGGTGCCAGCCCTTCAAGAACTGGCGCATGATGTACACGCACGACCCGGGCGCGGGCGTGGCCGCAGATGCGCGCGCCAACGTGCTCGGCGGCGTGGCCGCGCTCTGGACCGAGATGGCGGACACGACCAACCTCGACTCGCTGGTGTGGCCGCGGGTCGGGGCGGTGGCCGAGGTGCTGTGGTCCGGCCGGCTCGATGGCGAGGGCAAGAACCGGACCCAGCTTGACGCGTCACCCCGGCTGGCGGAGATGCGGGAGCGGATGGTGGCCCGAGGCGTGGGCGCGTCGCCGCTGCAGCCGATATTCTGCACGCAGAATGACCCGAGGCTGTGTTCGATGTGAGGGCGATGACTACGAGGGGGTGGCAGACAGGGCGGGTGACGGGCGGCATGTAGGCCCATGCATGGCCTGCAACGCCGCTCGGTTGATTGCCTGACGGGCGGACAGTCGATTAATAGATAGAGGGTAATGGTTATTATGCCCGAGCCACAGCCCGATTGAGTTGCATTGCGCTTGGCAGCATTGAGCCAGGGAGCTGGAGATTTATAATCCAGTTGACACGGATTCCCCCGACTCGGCCGATCTCCAAGATACGGAGCTTCATTTAGTCATGGAAATGCAAGTACAGCGAGTTTCTGCCGGTCAGCAGGCCAGCCCCACTCTTTGTGTATGCGCTCACTCACACGGCGTATCCCGGCTCGAAGCTGTCCAGTACGAGTGCCTGGTTGTCGGATCCGAGTGCTCAGCTGTCGAGTCCTCTCAGCCGGAATGAGTTGGGCAGCCCTGGCCGCGCTCTCCGGTGCCCGACAAAGCTGCATTCGTCGAACTGCTCTGCCGGTGTACTCCGATTGCGCTGGGCCGGACGTCGGAAAGAACTAGTTCTCACCGCCACTATCGCCTGCCTGCCGGAGCATCAGCAGCAGCAATGACAGCGGGACTCTCCACATGCGCGAGGCATCTTATTGGCCCCGAGTGGCCGAGTGCCCCCCCCGGACGGCCGCCGACATGCGCTATCTCCTATCTCGCATGGCGACATTGCCCCCCGCCGCCGCCGCCGCCGCTCCGACATGCCCCAACACACACACCTAAAGCGCACATCTCCGCAGAGAGCCGGTCTCGGCCGCTCCCGCATCTCCGCCAGCCGGGGTGACGCGTTCTTCGCCCTCGCCCTCGCCCCCCCCCTCACTTCTTCTCGGCCAGCCAGGATGGTGACAACCTCGACTCGCTGGTGTGGCCGCGGGGAGGGGTGTGAGGGCGATGACTATGAGGGGGGGAGCGCGGGGAGGGGAGCGCTCCTTGCGATCCCGGCACCTGCACAATGCACGCGCTAGCTAGCTAGCCAGCCGATGGGCGTGGGTTCCGCCGGTTATCCACGGCGTCTGCCTCTCGGGATTTGGGATGTGGCACCGCAGGGTACCTGGATGGCTCGTGACCCGCCCGCATCCGCACCATGCATCCTGGGACTAGCCAGTATTATAACTCGACCCTCTGCGCTGCTGTCCCTCTCGCCCCCCCTGCCAACCATCCTCCCTGAACGACCATGAGTGCCCTGCGGCTGCGACCGCGTCCCCGTTCCCTTCTCAGACCGCCCGCCTTCTCCTCGTCCGCCCGGCTTCTTGAAAATGCCACCGTCGCCGCCGCCGTCGCCGCTGCCGGCCGCTCATCCGTCCCGGATATCGCCCTCGCCGCGGAGCCGGCCAAGTTCGAGGAGGAGGGCGGCCCTGGCCCCGCCGCCGCCGCCGCCGCCGATGACCTCCCCCCCCGGCTGAGAGCCATACTAGAGAGGAGGAGCCAGGCCGGCAGGCTGGTCGCCGGAGTCGCTGCCGCGAGCAACAGCGACATGTTCAAGGGGCCGGTGCGCTCCCCCGCCCCGCCCCCTCTTCTCTTCGCCCTCGCGCTCCCCCCCTCCCCCCCACTTCTTCTCGGCCAGCCAGTCGTCGCTAACACCGCTGCTACCCCTGCCAGGCGGGCGATAAACCCAAGGCCAAGGCCTACGGCTGTGAGCTTCGCGCCCTCTGCGCCGCCGTGGAGTACATGCATGCCTGACAGAAACACACACCTGAAGCGCACATATCCGCAGAGAGCCGGTCTCGGCAGCCCTGCAATCTCAAGATGGCGGCCCGCCACCTCAAGAACCCCGGCCTGCTCTCCCTCGGCGGCGGGCTGCCGTCGAGCGAGTACTTTCCGATCACCGCCTTCTCGATGCAGGTGCCGATCCCGCCCGACTTTTCCGAGGCTGCGGCCCTGGCGTCGGGCCAGACCATCGGCATGGGCAAGTACGACACCCGCGGTGAGCAGCAGCAGCAGCAGCAACGCAGCGGTGGTTACGACCTCTCGATCGCGCTCAACTACGCGCAGGCGACCGGGTCCCCCCAGCTCCTGCGCTTCATCACCGAGCACACCGAGCTCGTGCACAACCCGCCCTACGCCGATTGGCACTGCGCCGCCACAATCGGCAGCACCGGCTCCCTCGAGCAGGTCCTGCGCATGCTCTGCGTCGGACTGCGCCGGAGCCGGCCCACCTCCATCCTCACGGACGACTTCAGCTTCTCAACCGCGCTCGAGACCATGATTCCGATGGCGATCCACCCGGTCGGCGTCCGGACCGACGATGAGGGAATCTTGCCCGAGGCCATCGACGAGGTGCTTGCCCGGTGGGACAAGGGGAGAGACAACGGGCCCCGGGCTCACCGGCCGACAGCGCTGTACACGGTCCCGACGGGCCACAATCCCACCGGCGTGACCATGGGCGAGCGGCGGCGGCGCGAGCTGTATGCCGTGTGTGAGAAGCACGACCTCGTCATCATCGAGGACGACCCGTACTACTTCCTCCAGATGGCCCCATACGACCCGTCATCCTCACCTCCCGGCTCCGGCTCCGGCTCAGCCCCCCTCTCCCCCTCTCCCTTCCTCTCGTCCCTCCTGCCGTCGCTCCTCTCCCTCGACACTTCCGGGCGCGTGGTCCGGCTCGACTCGTTCTCCAAGATGCTCATCCCCGGCTCGCGCATGGGCTGGATCACGGCCCCGGCGCCGGTGGTGCGCCAGTTCGTGATGCACTCCGAGGTCGCGAACCAGGGGCCCTCGGGCCTCTCGCAGCTGGTCCTCCACCGGCTGCTCGACGAGACGTGGGGCCACGCCGGCTTCCTGCGCTGGCTCGCCCACCTCCGGGACCAGTACGCGCGCCGCAGGGACGCCATGCTGCGGGCCTGCGACGAGCACCTGCCCCGCGACGTGGTCTCCTGGGACCCGCCCCGGGCCGGTATGTTCCTGTGGCTCAGGGTCGATCCGGCCCGGCACCCGCGCGTGGGTTCGCTGAGCCTCGTCGAGATCGAGAAGGAGATATTCGCGGCCTGCATCAAGCGCGGAGTGCTGGTCGCGCGCGGGTCGTGGTTCCACGCGGAGCGGCTGCGCGGGGTCCCGCTGACGGGGCTGTACTTCAGGACGACGTACGCGTCCGCGAGCGAGGGCGATATGAGCGAGGCGGTGCGTCGGTTCGGCGAGGCGGTGCGGGCGAGCTTCGGGATGGGGTAGGAGGGGGGTGGAGGGTGCCGTGTGCCGTGTGCCGTGTGCAGCGTGCAGCGTGCAGTGTGCAGAGCTTATATATAGCGCCGTCATTGGACCACTTTCTCTGGAGAGGCCGCAGAAATGCTCGATCAGGTCGGGGAGGCAGGGTGCCGAAGCGGTGTCATGTGACGGAGGATAGGTTATATTCTTGAGGCCAAAAGGTAAGCTACTTCTGTCGGACACAGCCTGCGAGGCGTATAATATATATATCTGAGCAGGGCAGTATGTGCGCAGTTCTTTCTCTCAGCACTGCCCGTAGGTAACCCTCGCTCGGGCTAGCGGTCCTCTGCCCTGTGAAATAGTGGTGTGTTATGTGGAAGTCTAGGACGGCTATGGCTAGGCTGGAGTATAGAATGGAATGTGTATATCCAAGGGACGAGCCTGGCATTTGATGTGGTTGGTTATATTATCAGCATAGCCGGTCCAGCTTATTTTACACCGTCATTTGCCCAGGCTCCCGATATCGACCGGCGGTGAATTATCTACCTCGATACGCCGGACGTACTGAGACCGTTTGGCTGTATTGAGGGTTTGGTCTGGAAGCTGGATGTCGGGTCGAGACCGGTCTGCGGAGCAGCAGTGTATCGGGTGGCGTTTGACAGAGAGGTGCGTGCGCGCAAGCGTTGAGATGAGGCGGTGCACTCTACGTTTCTGAGGGGCACGGCAGGCCTGTGCGGTCCGTGGTGGATGCCTGGCTGCTGCAGTGGGCACGGTCTGTATATCTATCTCAGTGGCGGGGCAGCTCTGCGCAGTCTGCGGTGGATACCTGCTGTGGTGGGCGCGGTCGGTATATCTATCTCATTGGCAGGCCAGGCCTGCGCAGTTCGCGGCGGATACGTACTGTCGTCGGACCGTTCTGTAAAGCGAGAGGAGTGCCACCGGCGGCGGATATCTGTTATATTATATATTACAGGGGCAGTGTACGTGCAGTCTGCGGCGGATGCCTGCTGTTATGGGCGCGCTCTGTGTATCGAGGAGGCGGGTCTTGTGTAGCCTGTGGCTCATATCTGCCGTCGTAGTCGTAATCTTACATATCTCAAGGCCAGGTCCTGAGTAGTCCACGGCAAATACTTGCTGTGATGAGCGCGTTCTGTATATCGTAGGGGCAGGTCTATGCAGTTGGGCGTGGATGTCCTGCTGTCGTGGGCGCCCTCTGTATACCAAGGGGCAGTCTGAGCAGCCAGCGTGTTACGGCCTCGTCCTCTCCTCTCCACCCACAGCTCGGACATGTCGGGCCGCCATGGCTCATGCTCCTCCGGCCGGAGCAGCAGACATGATAGATCGCGCAGCGAGCTGACTCGATCGCGATCGATCGATCACTTATCATTTCGACATGAGATTGGCAGGCGACGGCGCCCATGACCGGCCAGTGACAATGACGGCGGCGGGCGGCGGGCGGCGTTGGTCAGGCAGCCGCGAACACGGACTGCCTTGGCAGGTGCCGAGACTACGGCGCCCCCCCTGGTCAATGGAGATCATGCGCTGACGCTGGACGGAGCCGGCTGCGGGCCAGGTTGTCCGCAGGCACGCCCCACCACAGGCACGCCCCCCCAGGTCGGGGCGACGACCTTCCTTGCACCCACCCCCGGGATCTGGGCCGGGAAGCACAGAGAAACCGGGCGGCCTTGATTAATCCTGGAGACCACAAGAGGACGCTCGGCTCGCACAGATAGATTGCAGATTAAGCTGAAATCCCAAAATCCGAGTGGCTGGACGGGAAAGGGGCGGCTGGCTGGGATGTGGCAGCTAGCTACCTGCGGCTGGGCAGCAGCACCAGCAGCAGCAATTCGGCAGCTCGCCTTGGACTCGGACAAGATCCGTCCCATCCGTCCGTCCCCCTGTTCACTAGAAACCAAGAAAAAAATTGCTGGGCTCGGGCTTTGGCAGCGGCCATCCGTCGCATCCATCACGCTGCATGCCTTATCCACCTTCCCTCCCTGCTCACCCCCCCGCAGACATGGGAGGGCGAGGGTGAGGGCGAGGGTGAGGGAACTTGGTTGGCGCCATGACGACAGCTCTCCCACTCTGGCAGTGTTCCTTGGCTTTTAATCCTCCTTCTGCGAGAAGCTGGCGATCCGGCTATCTGTGCCTTTCCTGCCTGGTGGTCAGCCGGATGTAAATATTTGCCCTCTCTCGCCCGCCCGCTTCCCCCTCTGGCTCCCGCGGTTCCCGCTGTAGATAGATCGGCTTGTCCATCGCCTCCGCCGCCGCCGCCGCCGCCGCCGCCGCCGCCGCCGCCGATCCGTGCATCAAGCAGGCTCGCCGCTGCAGTCGTCGCCCAGACCCCGCCCGTCCCGCCGCCATGCCCGCGCCAAGACCGTCGCCCCCGTGGCGGTCGTCGCTGGTTGCGGCCCTGTTGCTGCTGGCGTCGCCGCCGCAATCGACCGCCCAGTCGGCCACCTCCTGCAATCCACTCCAGGGTGAGCCCCCATCATTCCCTCCGCCGCTCTTGCCTGGCCCTCGGTCCCGCTGACTCCCCCTCCCCAGGCTCCTGCCCCCCCGACATGGCCCTCGGCATGACCATCGACGTCGAGTTCGGCCGCGGCTCGGTCGACTCGTTCGTGTCCTCCGGCTCCCCGACGTACGATCCCAGCTCGGGCGTCCAGTTCACCGTCGCGGCCGGCGGGCAGGCGCCGCAGCTCCGGTCCATCTTCTACATCATGTTCGGCCGGATCGAGATCGCGCTGCGGGCCGCGCCCGGGCCCGGCATCGTCAGCTCGCTCGTGCTCCAGTCCGACGACCTGGACGAGATCGACCTCGAGTGGCTCGGGTCCGACCCGGCCGAGGTCCAGTCCAACTACTTCGGCAAGGGCGACGTCACCACGTACAACCGCGGCGAGTTCCACGCCGTGCCCGACGGCGGCACCCAGTCCGGCTTCCGCACCTACGCCATCGACTGGACGGCGGACCGCATCATCTGGAGCGTCGACGGCACCCAGCTCCGCGTCCTCCAGGCGTCGGACGCGGACCCGGGCCAGTACCCGCAGACCCCGATGCTGATCAAGTTCGGCGCCTGGGCAGGCGGCGACCCGTCCTACAACGCGCCCGGCACCGTCGCCTGGGCCCGCGGCCCGACCGACTACTCGCAGGGGCCCTTCACCATGGCAGTCCGCTCCCTCGTCGTGACCGACTACTCGACCGGGTCTGCGTACTCGTACGGCGACGCGTCCGGGACCTGGGGGTCCATCGTTGCCGCCGGCGGTCGGGTCAACGGCAACGCCGACGGGGCCGGGCCGACCCAGACGCTCACGGCCACGGCCGCCGCCGGGAGCGGCGCTGCCGACGTGCCGACCGGCATCGGCTCCGACCAGAACGGCGCCATCCCCACCACCGGCAGCATCCCTGCCGGGTGGCGGCTGACTCCCGACGGCAAGGTCGTGCCGGACGCGGCCGCGGCAGTTGCCGCGTCCCTGTGGCTGGCCGTCGCGGCGGCGGCGGGGGCCCTCTTAGCGGTGAGGTTCGGCATGTGACAGAATGCATGATCATCATGCCGGCGCTTCCTATATATTATATTCTTATTCTCGATGGATTTGGTCTCTTCTATACTCTGTAATGTGGGGGTTCTTGTGCTATCGAGGTGGTGGATATATTCCTGCCATGGGGGTTGGCGCTGCTATCAAATCCGTACCGGCCCGAGGCCGCGGACAGAATTGGCCGGACGAACAAACGGATGCGGTCCTTGAACACGGCTAGAGAAAATATGGCATGGGTATGGAGTGGGGGGGCGAGGGGGTTTGCTTGCAAGCAGTCGATGGGCAGCAGCAGCAGCAGCTGCAAGTAGTAGTAGCACCGTGGACGAAGACGAGATGCCACAGCGCTCTATATTTATAAACATCACCGTCTTCAACTACCACTCCGAATGGGAAAATGAGCCTGAAATTGAATGTGCTTCTCGATTACCCCCATCCCCGAGGCTGCCGTCGTCTTTCCAGGCCCGATGCTGCACATGTTCGACCGGCTTTTGGCATCCAAGGTTTCAATTTTTTTATCCATGAGCTCCCATAAGGACCTCTTTTTCCGCTGCCTCATCAGCACGGTCCCATTGTGAATACCCCCCCACTAATGCCCTGCCTGCCACCCCAATTGACCCCCCCAACTCCAACACAGCTACCCAGCCAGATAGACCAGTCGGGAGACGTCGAAGGAGAGATGTATCATCTATTTCGGCTCGAAATCACGCCAAGCCCCCGCATTGCGCCCCTTCCATTCTTTCTGTGGGAAGCAATTGCTGCACAAGTCAATCTAGACCAAGCCTGCCACCCCAATGCTAGCTTACGTGCCTCAAAGTGCCTGAAAGTT
>JAOYNC020102345.1:0-36080 GCA_025802115.2 Bertia moriformis
AGGAAAGATGAGGGCAGGTGGGTGCGGCGGGAGCGCACATTGATGCCCTCGTGGGAGAAGCACGGCGGCACGGCCGAGGACTCTTCCTCCGCATCGCTGAGTAGGATCGGGAACTTTTCCACCGCCGACATGGGAATGTCGCCGCGGTAGTTGCGCGCCAGCAGGGTCTTGCCCTTGAGGTCGAGGAAGAAGACGGCCGACGCCATGACTCCTCTTCCGGGGGGACGGCGTGGTTGGTGGCTGTGTTTCGACAGGGGCCGGTGGGGGGGAGAAGGGGGCGCGCCGCCGTGGAGTCGCCGGTTCAATCTTTCGGCCACTTGGGTCGAAGGTTGGAAATGGGATTCATTCGGTGATACGGTCGTCGTGGTCGTGATCCGCTGCCGCCGTCGCGATCCCGCCGTCGGTCTGGGCCGGGCACAAGCACGGGGCTGATGCAATCTTATATAATCGCCCATGTCACGTGCCGGTGGGGCCATTTTAACCAAGCGGGGAGATATAAGAAAATTCCGCCTCCCAGAGAAATCCTCCTGATCTTTCTTCTTCCTCACCGCATCCATCAGACAGTGCAGCCCACCCCAAGCCCACAACCGGTCCCGGCTTTCTGTCGGCTTGACCTCCCGTGCTCGGCGCGTCAGTGCCGCTGCGATAACGTGATGCGCAGAGGAAGAGTAGAAGCTTTTGCTCTCCCCAGTCTTATAAGAGCTGCCCCGGTGAACGCCTGGAGGCGGACATTTCCCACCGCCGGGGCGGCGTCAGAGAGGCCGGACATTTTTCGGAGCCACAGTGCTCAAACTACCTGCCGCGTGTTCTTTTCCAAAGAGCATTCCCGATTGGGTCTGTCTTTTCGAGGTGGGATTGGACTCGCCGCACCCGAGTCGTTCGGTTACGTCCCTCGGTCTCTGTCGGGTGGTAGCCATGTCGAGGGCCAGCACTATAGCGTGGCGTAATGGCGTTAAATTTGGCCAGGAAGAAGGAGAAAGAGCTGTCTGGCGAGGCTGCACCCAGCCTACTGCCGGTCTGCTGCCCCCCCCCGTTCTACGCTTTCCAGCGGAACAGCAGGCTGTAACCAATATCAAGAAATTGCTCGGCTCCAGCCAACCACGTGACGTGAAAATTCTCTTCGCCGCCATTCGATGCGACTACTTCCATCTTCTTTTATACATGTGGTGGCCCATACGTCAGTGTATTGAAACCCCTGGTGCCATCTCAGTGGGGTAACTCTAATTCGTGATTCACCCAACCCACCCTCACCAGTATGGCAGCGAGCTGGTGACGGCAATGGCAGGGAGCTAGAAACAATAGAACCGCCGCCGCGTCGCGCCCTCCAATGGCAGCTCTCCTGGCGCGAACCACCCAGCTCCTGTCCAGGACACGCCACCCCCACCTGCACCTGCACCTGCCACCTCCCCGGCCCGGATCCGCTCACCCTCGAACATTCCCGCCGCCGCCGGCCCAGCTACCGCCGCCCGCCATGGCCTTCACGACGCGCAAGCGCAAGAGCAGATCGCCGTCTGTCGGAGTTCTCCCCGTCGGCACGGCAAGACGGACCCACACGGACGCGACCGCGGGCTCGTCGTCGCGGCCGCCGCCGGTAGTCGTCCTCGACAACGACTTTGACGAGTCGCCGTTCGATGAGGGGCCGGCGATAAAAGGGAATCCGGCCGGGCCGGACCCGCCGCCGCCGGCATCGTTTCAAGTCGAAGAAGATCTCATCCAGGGGAACGAGTTCGACTCGGACGACCCGCTGGAGGGTGGGCCCGTCGATATCGACCAACTGGCAACCCAGATTCTCGCCGAGACGTTTGGCCACCACGCCTTTCGGCACCAGCAGGAGGCCGCGATCCGAGCCATCCTGTCCGGCCAGAACGCGCTGGTGATCTTCCCCACCGGCGCCGGCAAGTCGCTCTGCTTCCAGATCCCGGCCCTGGCGTTTGAGCGGATCGACCTCGCGTCCGGATCGCGCCAGGCCGGCACCCACGGCATCTCCATCGTGGTCTCGCCCCTGCTGGCGCTGATGAAGGACCAGGTCGACGCGCTGCAGAAAAAGGGCGTGGCCGCGGACCGGCTCGACTCGACCCGCAGCGCCCAGGAGGCGCGCGCCATCACGTCGGCGATGCAGGACGGCAGCCTGCGGCTGCTGTACTGCGCGCCCGAGCGGCTGAACAACGAGGGCTTCGTCGAGGCCATGAAGCGGATCAGGGGAGGCGTGCGGTTGGTCGCCGTCGACGAGGCGCACTGCATCTCGGAGGTATGTCGCTGGTCCGTCTCAGCAGACTGGCTGTCTGTCCGCCTGCCTGCCTGCCTGCCTGCCTTCCTGCCTGCCCGTCCGCCTGCCTTCCTGCCTGCCCGTCCGCCTGCCTTCCTGCCTGCCGGGCGTGGATATGTCGCCCCAGTTAACCCTTTATTTCTCTTCCAGTGGGGTCACTCCTTTCGGCCGGACTACCTCAAGGGTGAGCAAAGACATGGCCGAGTCGGACATGCAGGAGACGCGACGGCGATGCCGATTGCGCATAGCTAACGGTGTCTCTAGTTGCCCGCTTTGTCGAAGAGATCAGGGCCGAGCGCGTGCTCTGCCTGACGGCGACTGCGACGCCGAGAGTCGCCGATGACATCTGCAAGGGTTTCGCGATCAAGCCGTCCAAAGTCTATAGCACGCCACCTTATCGGCCAAAGTGAGTCGGCTCCGGGACTCGGCTGCTCTCGTCCTTCTCTCTGACCATCACCACCACCACCACCATCCTCCCAGTCTACGTCTGGAGGCGCGGTCATTCAAGACCAAGGAAGAAAAGACGGAACCGCTGTTGGAGTACCTCAAAAAGCATCCGGGTCCTTCCATCGTTTACGTTACATTGCAAAGAGTATGCAGACTGCTACTGCTGTTGCTGTTGCTGCCCCTTCCAGCCCCTGCTTCCGCCCTCTCCCGCTCTTGACCACATATCGAGCCCATGGGCTAACCAGACGTAGCAAGCCGAGACGATGGCCGAATTACTCCGATCGAAAGGTTTCACCGCCCAGCCGTTCCATGCCGGGCTCGATGTCGAGTTCAAGAAAAAGGTCCAGGACGATTTCATGGCCAACAAGATCCGCATTGTACGTGACCAGGCCACCGCTTGGTGATGATGTGCCGCCCCCCACCGGAGCGGTGCGGCGGTGGCATCTGTGCCCTCGACCATATCTGACCGCCACCCCCACAGATCGCGGCCACGATTGCCTTCGGCATGGGCATCGATAAGCCTGACATCCGAAACATAATCCACCACGACATGCCCTCCACGATCGAGGAGTACAGTCAGCAGATCGGGCGCGCCGGCCGCGACGGCAAGCAGTCGCACTGCATGACCTTTGTGTGCCCCGATGACTTGTACATCCGCGAGAACTTTGCGCGCGGCGACCTGCCCTCGCGCCGGTCCATCGCCAGCCTGATCGGAGAGATCGCGAGTGCGGAGAACGCCGCCCTCCCGGTCGGCGACGTGTTCCTGGCCAACCACTACGAACAGGCCAAGGCATACGACATCAAGATGACGGCGCTCGGGAACGTGTACGCCCTCCTCGAGCTGCGATTTGGCCTGATCAGGGCGATCACGCCCGAGTATTCCGAGTACAAGTTCCTGGCCGAGTCGAGCTACGGACCCGCCATGGCGGCGGACCAGTCGCCGGCGGGCCGGGCCATCCGCGAACACGCCGCGAAAGGTGCGAGGGCGAAGATGCATTCGATCAACCTGCCGGACGTGGTCAAGGCCACCGGCCTGCCCCGTGGTGACATCATACACCGCCTCAACAACCTCCACGACGCCGGCGTGATCCAGCTCCGGCCCAGCGGAGTCCGCTGCCGCTACCGGATCACGTCGCCACTGCCGGACACGCCCTCGTCCGTGGACGCGCTTGTAGACGGTCTCTACACCGAGCTGCAGACCAGAGAGGCGGATGCGCTCCGGCGATGCGGCGAGGTCACCGCCATGATCTCGGGTGCTCAGTGCCTGGCCCGGGCCCTGGCGGAGCACTTTGGCATGTCCCTGCCGTGCAGCGACAAGAGCCGGTGCGGGCACTGCACCTTCTGCGAGACCGGGGCGGCTGTCGAGATCCACGAGGTGCCGAGGCCGCCGACGGACCACGCCGGCATCGCGGCGGTGCTTGCCGCCGTCTCGGAGCGGGACGACCCTCGGTTCCTGGCAAGGATCGCATTCGGGATACGCAGCCCGCGCGTGACGGCGCTGCGATACGACCGGAGCAACGTGTTCATGTCCCTGGCCGACCACGAGTTTACGTCTCTGCTGGCCGAGTTCGAAAAGGCTTGCGAGCAGAAATGACAAACTGAACGGTCTTGTATTGGCGGGGTTGATGTGTCTGTCGTGCTCGTGGATAGATGGGCTAGCTCGCAAGAATAGAGATGGACGGGATGTCTGGGCATCTCTATTTGGAAGCCGCAATAGCATCAATGTCGAGTTAATGAGAGACAGTATTTTTTATTTTAATTTTGGTCGAGGGGGTCAATGAGGGTCAATGAGAGGGGAGTCGAGGACAATTGTGTCGAGTTGATGAAGCGGACATGATCTGGACGTATGGACGAGGAACATGCAACCCCCCTGCGTGCGGAATCCAGCCGAGTGCAGCTTGGACCGGACCATTCTTGGAGGCCCGCTCCCGTGCCCCGTGTGCCCTCCTCCCGTCCGTACTTGACTCCATCATCCTTGCCCCCCCGGTCGGCCTCGGAAGATGGCTTTTTTTAATGTTTGTAACTTGATGCTCCACTGTCTCCACCGCACAGGTCGGCAGTCACCTGACAGCGGGCCGAACGTCCCCGATCAGCCCCGCCGGCCGACCTTGAAATTGCTTTTTCATTCAATCGGGCGTGCCTTCCCGCAAGGCCACCCCCGCCACAGCACAGTTCTTGAGCACAACCCTCTTTTTCTCTCCTCCCCGGCCGCGAATGGGGCCACGTGCCTGGGCCTCCCCTCTGCCAATTCCCATCTTCCGAGCCCATCTTCACGTCCCGATAATAATAGTTCTCTCGTCACCCGGCTCGCCGGCTCGCCTCCACCATGGCTCAGCCACTGCCCCAACTGCTCGCTCGGGTCCGCGCCTTGGCCGGCAGCACACCGGCCGACCGCGCCGCAACCCTACGCGCTCTCCGAAACCAGATTGTCGGCCACGTGCAGCAGAAGGAGAGCTGGGTCCGGCATGGCGGACTCGAGGTCACGGTCGCGTCCCTGGGCGGGTCCCCGCTGCGCGGACCCGAGCTCCTGTCTCCTCCGGCCAGGATGCCCTCAGCCGGCCAATCGGCCGGCCGACTGAGCGACGACGAGGTTGTGAGGCAGCTGGCGCTGCAGCTGGTGGCCGCATTTGCAAACGGTACGGCTCTGACTGAGGAACCCGATGGCAATCAACCAAATCTGCCAGACCCATGAATCAGGTAGCCCCGGATCGATCGCGGCCGAAGCCCCCCCTGCTTACGTATCGTCTCCTCCACAGGTGGCCCCCCCTTCCTCAACCCGCTCTCCGCCGCCGGCGTGCTGCCCGCCCTCATGGCCCACGTCAGCCCGGCCGACAACCACCCGGCCCTCGTGCTCGCCGCCCTCCGGGCCCTCGCCGACATGGCCCGTGCCGCCGTCCTCGCCCCGCTCTCGTGCTCCCTCCACGCCGACAAGTTCGCCGACAAGCTCTTCAGCACCACGCTGTGGCGCCGCTCTCTCGAGTCGGTCCTGTCGGCCTGGTCGGACGGGTCGGGCCGTGATTCGGCCGAGCCGGTCAACCTGGTGGCCCTGATCATCCGGCTGCTCTGCCGGGAGGAACAGCACCGGGCCGCGCTGGCGGACAACAACATGCTGGACGGGCTGTCGAGCCTGGTGGCCAGCTTCGCCGTTGCCCGGGGCGAGGTCATGCCGAGCCGGTCTGACGGACTTGAGCCCGTCATCTGCGCGGTCCCCGCCCCGGCCGAGAACGGGCTGAGCTACGAGCTGGTCCTGGACGCGGTCGCGACCATCGTCGGCCAATCTCGGTACCGGGCCTACAAGTTTCTGTGGTCGCCCGCGATCCAGGCCGTGTTCCCGAGCACCGGCGGCAGCTTCATGCCCTCGGCAGCGGCCCAGGACGCTTGGAAGGCGCTGCAGCGGAACCCCCTCTTCATTCCGCGCCGGGGCCGGATCGCGATGGACTATCTGCTCCCCGCCGTGCCAACGATGCGGCCCCAGGCCCAGGTGACGGCCGAGGGCGTCGTCCTCGGCCCCGGCGGCCACCTGTACCGCCTCGTGAACGAGTTCGGCGACCCGATAGGGGGCGGCGGTGCCAACTCGCCGCCGCCCCCCTGGCCCAGCGACGAGCCCAGCGTGCTCGACACCGAGTGCCCGGTCCTGCTGTGGCTCATGCTCCAGCTCCGGACCCGGTGGTGCGACCTTGAGCGGATCGCGGCCGCCCACCTGATCGGATGCCTGTTCAGCGCCGGCGGGCCGTGGAAGCAGCTCCACCAGTCGAGGCTGGCCGGCATGCTCGTCGTCCCGGTCCTGCTCGACATGCTGCGGCGCAACCCCGACGGGTCCGCCGTCGTGGCCGGCCCGCCCCCGACCGAGTCTCTCTCTGCGTCCTCGGCCGAGCTTCGGCGCACCTGGGCCGTGCTGGAGCGGGTCCCCGCCATCCTGGCCGCGCTCGCCGTCGACGACGAGCTGATCCAAAAGGCGGCGTACGACTGTGGCGCGGTGCAAGCCGTGTCCACCGTCCTGAAGGCGTCCTACAGCTGCAGCGGCCCGGATGTGCCCACGTCGTCCTGCCGAGTCTGGACGACCACCGGACAATCGGCCGAGATCCTGCTCGAGCTGCCGGGGTCATGCAGCCTGGGGGAGAAGGGTCGATCCCCGACCCAGCTTCGGTTGGGCCGGGTGCGGGAGGGCGCGCTCCGGGCCGTCGGTGCGCTCTGTGCCGGCAACGACGACTACCGAAAGGCCTTTTTGGCGGAGGAGATTGTACCTTATATAATTGTATCGCTGTCGGAGCATCCGGCCCGGCCGTCGCCATCGCAGGACGTGGCCGACTTGGGCAACAAGGAGAAAACGGGACAGAGACCTGCGTCCAGACCGGGGCATGGACCGGGTCCCAGACAGGGACAGGGACAGGGACTGGGGCAGGGACAGGGGTCGGTGTTGAAAGGACGGCTCAACGAGAACCCTCACGAGACATTGCAGCGGCTGGTGAGGAAGGATCTGGACGGGCCGACTCCTTCTCATTCCGACTGCGAGGACAACCCGGTCTCAGTCATTGTGGCGGCCTGCCATGCGATCCGGACCATATCGCGGTCCGTATCGATTCTGCGGACCAGCCTGGTCGACAGCAGGGTCGCGATTCCGATCCTCCGTCACATGCAGCACCCGGATCTCAGCGTCCAGATCGCCGCCTCGGCCGCCATGTGCAACTTGGTGGTGCTGATCAGCCCGATGCGATCGGTACGTAGCCAGCCAGCCAGCCAACCATTCCTTTTGTCTTTTCATCTGCGCCACGGATTGTGGTTGTTAGCTGACAAACTGGCTGGTCCCCCCGGTCCGTTCGCTACAGGCGCTCTTTGAACTGGGCATTCTCAAGATCATGTTCGACAACACGCGTTCCGCCGTCCCGGCTCTCCAGGCCAATGCCCTCTGGGCGCTGAAGCACTTTGTTTACGACATGGACATAACCGTCAAGAAGACCTGTCTTGTGGGGCTCGGGCCTGCATATCTGATGCGCCTCATCTCCGGGGAACCGCTGTGCCACGACAAGGGCGACGGTTATCGAGGTGGCGGCAATGGCGGCGACCACGCCGGCCGCAACCACGCCGGCCGTAGCCCCGGTGACGACGACACCAACATGACGGGCCAAGGAGAGTATCAAGGCTCCGACTCGGACAATCCGCACGACAAGGCCGGTGCCGGGCGTGGCCGCTGTCGCAGTTTCGGCAAATCTGAACATCCATCTCATGGCCCTGCCTTCACATGCGCCGCCGGCATGCCCGCCGGACTCGGACTCTTCTCGGCCGCGGCCCGGCTATCAAACCTCCGCGACCTCGAGTCAGACCCCTCTCGCCGCACCCGCAACGACGCGCTGGCGACGCAGGAGCAGGCCCTCTGCCTGGCCCGCAACCTGATCACGCCCTCGGGCTCAGATTCGAACCCGACTGCTCCGACCACGGCCGAGGTGACATGCGAGATGGTGGACCTGCTCCTTCAGGATCTTGGTGAGGACCGGCTGTTTTCCGAGCTGGCGGCGAAGCTGGGGCCCGACAGTCGATACAACTGGCAGAACGCCAGCAACGCGGGCGGCCCCTCCCGCCCGCCCACGTCTGCATCCGGCCCCGAGCTTGATCCTCAGGCCCGGCCCTCCCAGCCCGGAGTCCCGCCGGCGGCCCCCTATCTGCTGCCGCCCCTCATGCCCCCGCGGGTCATGTTCACGGAAGATCTGCTCAAGATGGATACTTCGACTCCGACTGGTCCGCTACCGCGCCGAATCAGTCCCCCGCCCCGGATCGTGCATGCGGTCTTGTTCTTGCTGGTGAACATTGCCGGCGGGGCTTCGCGCCATAAGGACATGGTGGTGTGCCAGACCAGCCTGCTCGAATCGCTACTGCTCGAGGCGACGAACTGCGCGGATCGAGAGGTGCGGGCAGGGCTGTGCCACCTTGTCTCAAACTTGATAAGCGACAACGATCCGGCCGACGAGCCTAGCCGGGTCAAGCGGGCCCGGGACCTGATCGGGCTGGGCTTCGCTGACCAGATCACCCGCCTGAGAGAGGATCGTGAGCTGGATGTGAAGGAGCGGGCCAAACACGCGCTGTACATGCTCAGGAAGGCGAGTGGGCTCTCATAAGTTTTGTTGGGAGGGCTGTGGAAAATCAGGCCCTCTTGCCGGGCATTACTACAAGTCGGTAGGACGGCTTTTAAAATCCACCAACCCAAGCCCCCAGAAAAAAAACCAACTAAAAAAAAAGAAAAAGGGAGTCGAGCTGTTAATAAGCAGGGCGGCATATCCCAACCCAAAATCCCCACAAAAGAGAGGCTTGGGCTATCTGCGTAATAATGCTAGAATCACAAGCGGGCGGCCTGTCCGGCTTGGCCGAGGCGAGTCGTACGATAGATAGTACCAGACTGTTCGTACAAGAGTGATATAAATAAAGGTTATATACAAAGTATGGCGCCGGCTGATCTGGTGTGGTCCAACTTGGTCGAGCTATTCAAGAGGTCCAAGCTGTCTACACCAGACGTCAATGTATATATACCAGCAGCTGTCTAGATAACGAGGCCTGGTGTAATTCCAGCAGGGATGCCCTTTCTTATCTACGAGCACTTGCTGGGCAGGCCCACGGTTCATGTGTTGCCAGCGCATGACCCAGCCCGGGTCCTGAGGACGAGGGGATCGGCCCAATATCGTGCCGGTCTGGCAATCCCCGTTTGTCCACCTTGCAACGGCCGGCCTTGGTCTACGCTGCTGGTGCTGCGCTCGGTCGTCTTGTAGGTGGGGGTTGGGGTTGGGGGCTCGCTGGCCACATCTCAATAGGAAGAAAACCAAAACCCGTCGTACACAAAAGGTCGCGAGGCCTTGAGTGATATGGATTCAGATCACTGAATTATTTCTATCAAGATCTGATCTGGACACTGTTGACGCTGCGATCGGGTGTCTCATGTACTTCAGCGGATGGTGGTCCGGGTGTCTTTTTTTTCTCGGCTGGCGTGATCATGGCTGCTCGCGATGGGATGGCCATGATCAGGGGGGGGCTCTCTTGCTAGCAAGGCAGCCAATCGTGTCATCCGAATGTATGCTGCCTGCCTACCGTGGTCGTGCCTCTTGCATCCAAGTCCGACGAGATCGTCATGATGGTGGCACATGCTCGTGATGAGGGGATGATGGCACCCCTGCTCGCGATGACATGATCATGATTCATGGTTGCGACCTCGCGGGAAAACTACCGTGGCATCCGCATGAATTTTCTTCATTGGCGGCCGCGTAGTATCCGTGGCTGCCGGTCGGCCCGGTCGCGAAGAGATAATCGTGGTGATTGTGCCTCTCCTCGGCCGCGGGATTGGTCTGCGACGGGCGGCGACTGGCCCCATGACGGCACCAAGTCATCAAGACCCGGGACGACGACAATTGGAAAAAGAGGTGATGGTGATTGCCCGACGATTTTCATTCTGCCGGCCGCAGAGACGATGGCGATTTGCCCACGGGCGCCTCGACGGGCCAGGTCGTGGTTGTCACCATGTCGTGCCGTGTCGTGCCGTGTCGTACCGTGCTCACTGGCTCCGTGCAGGCTGTCACGGCAGCCTGTCCCGAGGAGACTACCATCATTTTCTACCGAAGCCTCGCTCCTGGATAGGTCGTGCCGACCCGTATATTGATTTGCGTCGTGCAGTCATGGGGGTGAACGCAAATTCCGGCCTGTGGCTGTGGCGCGTTTGCTCGTTAGATAGGCTGCCGCGTCGGCCGGCATCATCAAAGTTGCGTCGTGTATTTATGCTAGCCGGTCGCTGGAGAGGTCGCTGTGTCGTCCCGTCTCTAGATTGCGTCGTGCAGCCATAGCATGGGGCAGTCGTGTCGTGTCGTCCTGTGGGTATCCTTAGGGTCAGTGCTCATGGCATCTGCTTGCCGGATCGGCAGGCATGGGGTCGTCTCTTGTGCCGGCTGCCTTGCGCAGGCACGGCAGCCGGTGACAGAAGTGAGACACCGGGGCCTCGCTCGCTGAAATGTGCCGCTGGACAAACCGCGGCCTGTCATTCTCTTTCGTCGCCATCTCACCTCGAGCCGCTCGCTCGGGCGCTGATCCAATTTCTTCTGTCTCGCCCAATCCACGTGGTCGGTCGCACTCGAGTGCCGCTGTCGGCCCCACCCCCCCGCTGGCACCCAGGCCGGCAGGCGGCAGGCCAGGCTCCCTTGGAGAACAAGCCGGCCGCGGTCTGGTCGTCATCTTCGCGGCGCTCTTTCTTGCGCCGGTGATCTCTCCCAGTTTTCTCGTTGAAATGATGCATTAGTAGGTTTATGCGGCCCAGCCGGGGCTGGCAAACAGCCTGGCCGCACTTGCTGGCGCAGACAGTTGTGCCATGGACTGGAGCAGAATCGGCGGCAGCCAGCAAGGTCGGGAGATCTGTCCCAGTGGCCGATTTTACTCATTGGCCAGGACGAATCTCTCCGGGCCTAGCTCCAGATTCGAACGGCTCGAAATTGCTAATTGGCAAAAAGACACCAGACGAGACGCCAATGAGCGTGGCACCACAGCCCTCGTCGGCATCCTTGTATCATCTGGCGTTTCCTGCCAGTTGTTTTTCGGGCCTTCTCATACGCCTCTTCCACCCGGTTCTCCCGTCCCGGCACCTGGCCGTGCCCTGCTCAACCCAACCCGCAAATATCCAGCTTGCCTGCCTGGCAAGCTCCGCGAGCTGGCGAGCTGGCTGGCTAGCGCCCATGCTCCTCTCGCCAGCGACCCCACACCTGCCCCCTCCCCCTCCTTCTTCCCCGATCGCCGAGCTGGTGAGAAAATAATTACCCCGAGCCGGGAAACGAACCGGAGAAAAGCAGGAAAATAGGAATACAGCCTTTACGAGCCAAACCTGGGTCGGGTTTCCTGGCAGCTGGCCGCCCCTCCTTGGTGGCCGAACCTGACGGAAGACGCCCTCCAGCAGCAGCAGCCGCAGCTGCTGGGATCGGAAGAAAATTCTGCCCCCGGTCACAAGCATCTCCCTCCGTGGGATTTCCCTGTTTATTTGGAAGGTCCCCCTGGCCTGGCACCTTTTTCTCCCCACTCCGGATACATACATTCGAAGGAGCGCCGCCAGCACAGCTGTCCCCGCCCCCATCACCGCCCCGTCAGCCTTGGCATCCCAGTGCCTCCGACAGCTCTCTTTCTTTCTTCTCCCTCCTCTCCCCCCCGATCGCCGATTCGGACCACCGTCGATCCATCTGAGCCAACCCAAACGCCAACCCGCTCGCCCCGTCTTCCGCTGGTAGCAGCGAGCAGAGGCCGTGACCCCGCGATGGAGGGAAAAAGGGGCAAGAAGAATGAGCGGCAAGCACTGCACTCACTCAGCGCGCGGGGAGGAGCAGGGGTGGGGGAGGGCGCTGACCAATCACACCGCGCCCAACCTTGCCGCCCCGCACGGACACTTTTGTCCGGCTGGGGGTGGTAGCGGTAGTGGTGGAAGTCCCCGGCCCCACAATTCTGATGCATGGGTGCATGACGGCATCACTTTTCTTGCCGCGGCGTGGGTGGGAAAGCCGGCTCTTTTCCCCCATCCTGGCGGCTTCGCGTCGGGCCATCGCGGCCTTGTGATTGCCTTCTCTTTTCCCGCTTCCGGGGGACCGCAGGCTAAAAAACGGAAGTAGGGATGGCCGGAGGAGAGAGGGTGGAATTCAGAGGAAAGCCGGGCCAAGCATCCCAGCTGCCGGCCGGAGATTCCGGGACCAGAGGGCATGGTGGGTTGGCGAGATAGCTCGGAGTGGTTGGCTTGCTGCCGCCCGCCCGCCCGCCCACTCACTCACTCACACGCTCCTGCCCTTAGCGGCCTTGCCACCCCTGCGGTGGGGGAGGGTGGGCGAGAAAAAAAGAGGATTGGGCCGGACTGTCAGGCATCTGATGGCAGGATGGTGTAATGGCGAATTCCCCCTCACCTCACCTCGCGCCCTCTGTTTATCTCCCTCTGCCTGTTTGCCCTCTGCGCGCCGGCCCTCCCTGCGACCCAACCCCAACCACCCGCCTTCCCCCCCCGCCCCCTTCCTCTCCCACGATATAAGAGGGGGCCTGGTGTCCGCACCCAGCTGTCCGGCAGAACCTGCTCGTCCCTCTCCTCTCTGCAGTAGTAGTTGCCTGCAGCGCCTGCCACTGCTCATCTGCTGCTTCCTCTTGTTGCGGCTATTCACTTGGCTGTCTCGGCATTTGACAGATCAGCATAGTTGCTCCTATCTCACTGATCCCAGTCAACCGCCGCGGCCGCCGCCACCACCACCACCACCATCACCATGATCGTCCCGCGCGCCAACCACGCCCTCGACGTCAACCCGCCGGCCGGGTCGCAGTACCTGACCACTCATGGGTCGGACTGGCTCTACGCCGTGATGGCCGTCTACCTGCTCAGCTTTGTATGTTGGCCACATGTTCATCTGCTTCTTCTCTCTCATCCTTCCGCTTGCCCCATCTCTCCCTTGTCGCCTCCTCCACGTCAGCTTTCCCTTTTCCCTTGCTCTCCCCGTCCCTTCTCCCTTGCTCCCCCTCCTGCTCCCTTGCTTTCCCCCCCTCCCTTCCCCCCTTCTCCCTTGCCTGTCTCACCTCGCCGGCCCGGCTGATCCCCCCCCAGCTCGTGATCCTCCTCCTCTCGATCCGGCCCTTCAACAATGAGCGGATCTTCCACCACATCTTTGCGATCGCCACCCTGGTCGGCACCATCGCCTACTTCGCCATGGCGTCGGACCTCGGCTATGTCGTGATCACGCAGCGCCTGAACTCGGCCCGCTACCCGACGTACCAGGTCTTCTGGCCCAAATACGTCAACTGGGTGGTCGCCTTCCCGTCGGTGGTGCTCGCGCTGGGCCTGCTCTCGGGCGTGTCGTGGGCCAGCATCCTGTACGGGATCATGCTGGCGTGGACGTGGGTGATCAGCTACCTGATCTGCGCCTTCACGGTGAGCAACTACAAGTGGGGCTTCTTCGCCTTCGGCACGGTCGCGTACCTCGCGCTGGCCGCCCACACGCTGGGCCAGGGCATCGGCGCGTCGCGCCGGATCGGGACCGGCACCCACTTTATCGGGCTCGCCGGCTGGGTCAACCTGCTCTGGCTGCTGTACCCGATCGCGTTCGGGCTCAGCGACGGCGGCAACAAGATCGGCGTCACGCCGGCCTTCATCTTCTTCGGCATCCTCGACGTGCTGATGATCCCGGTGCTGGCCCACTCCTTCATCGCGCTGTCGCGCCGGTGGGACGCCAACCGGCTCAACCTGCACTTCACCCAGCAGGGCCGGGTGCCGGGCTCGGCGCGCGCCTACCCGGGCAAGACGACGACGCCGGCCACCGCCGGCGGCGTGACTGGGCCGGCCGTCTGATCCAGATGCGCACACGCACGCCACATCCGGCATCTGTCATGTAGCGTACGTACACAACAGGGGGGCCCAGAGGGTACGGACCCTCGCTGGTGGGGGATGGCAGATGAGATGGGGAATGGGCGATGAGATGGTTGGTGGAGGTTGATTGACGGATGTCGGATATACCCTCACTTGGATCAATTAGATGGCTTTTGTTCAGGGTTTAATGTGTAATGGCAGTCACTCGTCCCTGTGCATGTTTCTTTCTCGCGCAGGCGCGCGGCCGGGCCAGTTGAGTGGTTGTTCCTTGGCGGTGTGGTGATGACCGGGCTCTGTGCCCGACTTGCCTTGGCACCGTCTGGCCCAGGCTCAAAGTGGTTGGTGTAAATCGCTCGCTCCGGGGCGGCGGACGGACGGGCCATGATCGGCCTGCGCTGAGCATTTAAGGTTTGGATAGCGGCGGTCGGGGCGCACACATGTGCACTCCATCTTTACTTGGCGCACCCAGTCTCCAACGGGGCTGGATATGGTCTCATATCGGCAGGCCAGCAGAAGCCATCTTTTTTTCTACGTGTCTGTCCATGTGGGGGTGTTTGTGTGCGCGTGCGAGACCAACAGTCGTGTGCCGGGGGCATCCGTCCAATATATATCTGTATACCACGCCCATCGTCCAGTCCAGAACTGACAGCGGAGAAGGATGAACACGGCATTTGCCAGACGGGCTGCTGGCGCAAGTTACCGAACGCGGCAAGGCGGAATGGACTGGTGGATGGATGGGTATCTGGCCAATACGCGTGGCCAGGGGGCTGGCACGGCGGGAGGGTGGAGGGGGGCCGCAGGTCTGTATACATGCATGTCCGAGGCAGCCGGCCGGCCACTCTTCTTCTGACCGTCCGATTAAGGCATCTCTCTGTTTTCTGTACGCGGCTCGCCGCTGCTGCTGGCGACCGGGCGCGATCGGTGCCGATCAGGGCTCTCTCGGCTCGCACCAGCCTTTGCGCTCGAACTGGCCGTTTCTCCCCTTTTTTTCCCCTTCGTTTCCTTCTGTTTTGTTTCTTTCCCTCCCTTTTCTTTTCTCCTTCCGAGGCACCAACCCAATAGGCCAAAGTCGGCCGCCTGGCAGGAGATGAGGAGGAGGGGGACGAGGAGGGGACGAGGAGGAGGGGGACGAGGAGGGCACGAGGAGGTTCTGGCCGACCGATATCCGGATTCTGGATCAAGACAGATCGGGGTTAAATCCACCCACAGGAGACAGCCGGGTAGTCGCACCAGCCAAGCCTCGCCTCGCCGCCTATCAAGACCGCCTCACGAAGGGGAAGGGGCGATCTGACACCACTGCGGCCGGCCGGTGGTGACACATGGTCTGACGACGGATCCGGAGGGCTGGCAGGCTGCCTTGCTGCCAAACTCGAGCCCAGCTTGTGTTTTTCTTCTCACAAAACCAAATGTCACGCCACCAGGCGCACAGAATAGGGGATGACCAGCAAAATGCGCGAGCGCCAGCCCGGCGGGCCAGGATGGACATTGCCTCCTGGCTGGCTGCGTGCCCGCATGCGCGCGGGCGCGAGCGCGACCTGGCCGACCGGCCGCGGTATCACAAATATAAAAAAAAAAATTGATTCCCTGGGCCCCCCCTGGGCCCCCCGAGGCTCTGGCGGTGGGTGACACCGGGACTTGGTCCCAGACTTGACCTCAGACAAGAGAAGAGAAAATGATGAAGGCGGGGGCTGTTTGTTACGGCCACGGGCCCATGTTGCGTAAGCGGTCGGGTGATTTCCTGCCTCCTCGGCGACCTTCTTCTTGTGGGGCTGTCCCCGTGCATGTCCTCGTCCGTGTCCTCGTCCGTGTCCTCGTCCGTCCTCGTCCGTGTCCTCGTCCGTGTCCTCGTCCGTCCTCGGCCATGTCCTCGGTTTGCATGTCCTCTGTCTGTGCTCTGGTAATCTTCCCGACCCAACGTCCTTCATCTTTCTCCTCCTAGCTGCGCCCCCCCCGATCCGAGGCCCTTCTTTCCGCCCGTATTCCGCCGGGCGGGTGCACCCCGACGATATACCCTCGGCAGACTGACTGATTGCTCTCGTCTCGAGGCCGCGCGAGCCAGGGCCGAGTCGACCGAGCGCTGGGCGACGACCTCAGGCCTCCTCGCATGCCCGCGGCCGAAGACTGGATGAGTCCAAGCGGAAGCAGCTCTTCCGCGGCCGCCTCCTCGAGGGGTTATGGTTAACGCCCGCTGCCGCGTCCTCTCACTGGTGCGCCTCCGGTTTTTTTACATGTCTTTTTTTCCTTCTCTTTAATACTCTCTCGCTCCGGCCACAGAGGACGTGGCCGGCCAGCCCCGCCACCACCCACTCGGTCCCCAGCGGGAATGGCTGGCTGGCAGCACTCTTTGCGCATGTTTCTGGCGTTTTTTTCGTCCTTTTTTCCGCCTCCCGTGGCCTCCCCCTCCTCCGCGGCATGAGGCCAGCCCGCGGGTGCACAACACACGTCTCTTCCGATCCACTGGCCTGCGCCCCCACACTCGGCCGCCGCCGCGCACGCACTACGCGCACATCATGACGGCCAGGTCTCGCACAGTGTCGTGCGCCCGCATTTCTCCTCCCTGCCCTGCCCCCTCCCCTGCCCCCCTCCCGTGGTTGGTTCGGCTCCCTGACTTCTCTTCCCCTTTCAGACCGGGCGCTGTCGCGGGCGAGGAGAGATTAGTGTTATGGCTCTGACACCCACCGCCGCAACACGATCTACAGGAGGGACGCGGGAAGATGCTTGGATCCCGTCACGGAGCCGTTACGGCGCCGTGTAGCCGGGCTCCGTGCTGGGAGCCCGCTCTTTCCTTCGAGCGGAGGAGGCACACATGCAATGGCACCTCGCCAAGCACAGTTGCCGTGACGAACCGGCGTACATCACATCACCGGGCCAGGGCGCAGCCTCGAGGCCAAGGGAATCAGTACAGGGAATCATCAGTACAGGGAAAGGGCCTCCCCGGCATGCGCGGCATGCGCGGCATGCGCCGCGCTGACGACTCTGCTCTGTCGATCTGGTGGCTGTGTGCGGTAATGGTGGGAGAGAATTGAGCACGGGGGTATGGGCCAGTGAGTGTACGACCTCTGACGGGCGCGTGAACCTCTCTCGCTCTCGCTCTCGCAGCGGCGCGGCCGCTGGAGGCGAGCGGGCAGTCCCCCCCCGTCGTGGGGGGCGCGGTGCCTGAGCGGATGGGTTGCACCGTTTGATTAAAAGTTAGATATTTGTGGGGAGGCACGCGTATGGCGCCATGTCCCGATTTCCTATTGCTCGTACCGTCAATCGCTCGGCCCGAGACAGACACTGTTTCGCCGCCGTGGCGGCCATCAGCATTTGACTTGTTCTCTCTTCCTTTTTCTTCCTTCCTTCCTTCTCCATTCGGCATGTCCGGCGCGCTGGGACCGACGAGCCAGGAAGGGGGCCACGTGGGGGCTCGGATGTGGCCCTCTCTCGGATGCCGCCTCCTCTGCTCGGCTGTGAGCGTCCGGGCGCTAGGCGGATCTCCTGGCCGCAGGATCAAGAAAGGATTGGAGGACAGCCGTTCTCGGCGCAATGCAGAATAAAGGTAATCGCTATTCCACCATCGCATGGCGGCGGCCGCGACCGAGACCGCGCCCCCGACCCGACCAGCCATGAATGTGAATCCCCATGATGTTGGTGGCTGGCGCGCAAGCCAACTTGGCGACGCTGCCTCCCCTTCCCCCTTCCCCCCTCCGCCTCCCCACCCCCAAGCCCCCACCCAGCCTCCCAGCCAGCCAGGCTGCCCTGCCCCCTACCCTGCCCCATCCCTGGCCTGCTCTGGGCGGCAGGGGCGAACCGACGAGAAATAAAACCACCCATACGCTGTGTCCTGCCGCAGTGGAGCGAGCCCAGGCCGTCGGACTCGGAGTGCTTTAGCTTGGGCTGTCAGCCTGACAGAGAAGAGCGATAACCCGAGCCAACAGAAACACGAAACACATCGGCCCGCCCCCGTCCAGCTGTGCGGCGTACAGAGTCCAGCGTGGCGCCGAAAATTGCTCATGGCTCGCCTGTCCGACACCACGGCCGCACTGTGTGCCATTCGCCTGTTCGCGTCGCGGAAACGGAAGAAAAAAAACCCACGGGTGGGGCCGGGACCGGGAGACTAGGACCAGGATGGACTAGCCGCTACCTCGACCCCCTCCCCAATTCGCCGGCCCGCCGACCCTCACGATCCAGGGCAGCGGGCTGGGAGGAGACGAGGGAGGGTTCGAATCGACGGCCGCACCTATCCGTCAGTGTACTCGCTGCATGGCAGTGCAGGGACCACACGCCTACCCTCATCCATCCCCGTACCCCTACCGCCCCCCAAATCTCCTGGCGCCGTGGATGGAGACTTGGGGTGCGGGATCGCTGACGGACTGCCTCCCGCCGCCGACCTTGACCCTAATTCCGTGATTCCGACTGATGTGCACTTTGACAAGGAGGGGGGAGGCGGCAGCCCGCGGCCAAAACATGCCCACGGGGGCGAGGACGCCCGCCCCAGGAAATGACTAGGCCTGCGGTGGGCCGCTCCGGGAGGGGGGAACTGCGGTGCCGCAATGCCGCCACGGGGCAAATAAGCCAGCCATGGCCAGGTAGCCAGCCAGCCACCAGCCAGCCAGCCCATTTCCATTTCCATCAGCCCATCACCGTCGTCACCCCCCTCCCTCCTCGGCTCGCTCGCACGCCCGCTCGCACGCCCCCAGACCGAGACGGGCTGAGAGAGAGAGAGAGAGCAAAAGGGCGGCCCCGTCCTGTTCTCACCCTGTTCCTGGCTCTATTTTTCTGTCCCTCACATCTCTCGCCCTCTGGTCTCCCTCTGGTCCTCCTGCTGCTGGTCAACCTGCCGCTCTCTCTTCCTCCATCCCGACCAGCCGGACTCGAGGAACAAGAGGGATCACTTGGTGGGACTCGAGCCAGCCAGCCCATCAAAAAAATCTACCTCGCTTCCCACTCACTCGCTCACTCGCTCACTCACCCGCTCGCTCGCTCGCCCGCTCTCGCTCTCTACCCGCGCTTGTGTGTATCTGTAAATGTGTGAGTGCGTGGGTGTGGCCCCGTCACCGTCACCGTCACCGTCGGCCATCACGCAGCACTGCAACTCGCACACGGCACCCGCATACACAGCACAGCCCGCGCGCGCGTGTATCTCTCTTGCCCGGGCCCGAGAGGATAAGAAGGCAGGCAGCGGCCAGCAGTCGGCCTCATAGTGTCGGCGTCGGCGTCGGCGCCACATTGAGAGGGGAACATCCAGTCGGGACCGACGGCCTCAATTCCGATCCATCTCCCACGACGAACCCGCCCATCCATCATCGCTCGACCGACTTTCGCCGCCACAGCCACGACGACTGCCGAACCGCCGCAGCGGAAAGGACAGAAGAATCAGGCCAGAGCGCGGCTCATGTAGGAACCGTACAAAACATACTTGTTGCTTTTTCCCCTTTTCTCATTCCTTCTTTTTCATCTTCATCTTTTCTGATCTTTTCTTTTTTCTGTTTTTTTTTTTTTTCTTTCGTCTTTTCATCTTTTCCACCTCGGTCGCTCGGCAGTGCAAGACGACAACACTGGTTTTCTTGATCTATCTTTGGCAGCCGACTCTTGTCGACTCGTCCCCGCTTGACACACTGTCTGGGGTTGCGACCGCGACCTTGTTCGACAACCGGCCGAGTAACCGCCACCGTGTCCTGGCTGTGGCCCGCTGCGTAGCAGGCTCGGTTCGTTTTTTTCCGGTAAGTGGGAGCGCGAGTGTCCTGGTGGCGAAACCGCCGGGTCCGTTCTGCTCCTTGCCCCCTATCCCCCGCCGGCCAACACCGGCCACGGTTCCTGCACCAGTTCCTGCGCCCCTTCGTTCCGACCGTCTGGTTTGGATCCTGCCCGACCCGGTGGTGCGGTGCATTTTGCGTACTAGTCCAGAAAAAAACTCGGCATCATAATCCCCCCTAATCCCCATAATCTCCACCATTTAGCTCCCGCTGACCGCGCCCTTCTCCCTTGCAGACCTTGCTTGCTCTAAAACACAATAGCGGCCGACAAAATGACGGCGGCCGTGCTAATTTCGGCCGAGTCCTCGGCCGTCAACATGGTCCTGTTTCGGAGGACGACAAGGGGAGGCCGGCATCTGATCTATCGGCTAGCCGTGCTCCAGCAGCCCGAGCGGGCGCGAGCCTGCGGCTCGGGCCAAAAGTCGCACACCGACCGGCGCCCGATTGACCCGCCGCCGGTGATGGAGCTGCGCATCTACGAAGCCAAGGCCAACCTAGCCGCCGACCCGAAGGACTCGCCCGACGCGATCGACATCACCTTTAACTACAACGCCAACTTCTTCCTGTACGCCACGCTCGAGCACGCCCGCCAGATTTCGCACGGGCGCGGCCAGAGCTCGTCCGCAAACACGCCGCCCGTCCTGACGGGCATGCCGGTCTCGGGCATGGCCTACCTCGACCGGCCCACCGAGGCGGGGTATTTCTTGTTCCCGGACCTGTCGGTCCGGCACGAGGGTCGGTACAAGCTGGTGTTCAATCTGTACGAGCAGACCAAGAATGAGGCCGACTGCGACCTGTCCGACTATCCGGACGGCACCCTGTCGCTGCCGTCGCAGACATCGCCATCGTTGTCGTCGACTTCGGCGGGCGCGCCGGCCGACATGGAGCCGCCTTCCGACCCCGATGCCCACTTCAACTGGCGCATGGAGATCAAGTCGGCGCCGTTCAGCGTGTTCAGCGCCAAAAAGTTCCCCGGCCTGGCTCAGAGCACGGACCTGAGCAAGACGGTGGCGGAGCAGGGATGCCGGGTCCGAATCCGGCGCGAGGTCCGGATGCGGAAGCGCGACGGGAAGCGCGGCGGCGAGGGCGGCGACGATGCCGAGTACCAGAGAGGCCGCGCCTCGGCCACGCCGGAGCCGTACCGAGCCCGGTCCCTGAGCAATGCGAGCGACCGCACCGGGTATCCGGACGGCCAGGGGCGCCGGCCGTCGGTCCACGACTATCAGATGCCGCCGCCGCCGCCCGGATACGGGCCTCCGATTCCGGCGGGCAGTCACCTGTATTTCGGAAACAAGCCGCAGTTTGCCCAGCCGGGCCTGCTCCCGCAGCAGCCGTCGCAGCAGCAGCCGCCGCCGCAGCCGCCGCCGCAGTCCCTACCGCAACAGCAGCCGTCGCTGCAGTATCAGCCGCTGCCGCCGCCGCCGCCCGTCTCGCCGTCGACGCCCTACTCCCGCCAGTCGCATCCGTCCCCATACCAGACTCCCACCCAACCGGTGGGCCCGTACGGCGGTGGTGGTGGATATGGGCAGCAGCGGTCGTCGGTCTCCCACCACCCTTACCAGTATCAACAGCAGCAGCAGCAACAGCAGCACTACCAGCATCCGCTCCCGTCGCCGCACGACATGTACGACCGCAGGCCGTCTGGAGTCCTCCCGCCGCTGCCGTCTCCGTCTGTAGCATACGGAGCCTCCGAATCCGACAGGCGTGCCGATTATGGCCCGCCGTCCACCGGGTCCAGCAGCACTGCGCTCCCATCGTTCATGGTCGCCGGTGATCATCATCACTCCCACCCCAATGCGGCCGCGCCGCTCGAGGCGCCAACCCCCACCAGGGCCGCCGCCGTCCCGCCCGCCACGCAGCTGCCGTCGATCGCTGCCCTCACCGGGTCTGCGGCGTCGTCGCCGCACTCATCGCTGCCTCCGCTGCCGGCCTCGTCGCGGTGCGGGACCCCGGTCCAGCTCTCGTCCTTCTCCTCGGTCGGGTCCGGCTCGCATTCCCGCACCAAGCCGATCGAGGCACTGCCTGATGATGCGCCGCTGGGGCCGCCTCCTGAGTTGCTGGTTGGAGCAGGCACGAAGCGCAAACGCTCCACCACGCTTGAGGCCGACGACAAACCCCTGTACAATGGGCAGCGGCAGTCTGACCCTCCCCGGGTGGACCGGTCGCGGAACTGGCGGAACACCATCCTCAACGAGTCATCGCCCATGTCGACGTTGGCCCGGCCTTCGGAGGCGACGGTAGAGGCGCCCCCGGCGCCGATGCGGACGCTCGAGTACACGACCCCCAGGTTTGCCTCTAACTCGGTCCTTCCGGATGTCAGTATGGTGATTCCGGATGCGGTGCTGGGTACATATACGCTGTCGGCGACGTACTATCTGACGCCGCCGCCCCCGCGGCATTGAGGTCTCTGATCTCTCGTTGCCCTTATATGTACACACGATGCAGACTTGAGTTTGCACAGCGGGGAAACGGAGGGGTTGGAGGGGCTGAGGTACCTTTGAGGGCTTCCTCAGTGATGTTGGTGTCATACCAGAGGTGAGGTTTGTGTGTACACGCGCGCGCGTGTTTGTTTATACTCTATTCTCTTGTTCGCAGATCGAGACTCACTCATCAGCGGTCATTCTCGTGTTGTCACATGGAATAGTCGGACCTGTCGAGGCTTGGGTGTGGACCTCCTGGAGCCCCAATTGAGGGTATCTTGTGCTATATATTTAGTTTGGCACCGGCTCTGCAAGGCCTATGCCCTCGAGCACTTACCTTTTTTGTTTCGAGGTCATGTCTCTGGGGCGGGGGAGCGGGGGCGAGACGTCCAAGGTTCAGGGCTTCTTCATTGGTCTCAGGTATTCCGCAAGAGTACTCATAGCTCGGAACTGCTGTAATAAGAACGTAAATACGAGCTAGTATGTGAATTGATCCTAGTCGGCGGCCAAGATTGTGCTTGCCTCTGAAGTATCGCGTAGTAATAGTATATGGCCGGGAGGAGTGTGGACATCTCGGAGGTGTTGCGGGGAGGGGAGCTACTCGAAGTCGAGGTAATGGTCGGTGTTGATGTGGGTCTCCGGTCGTGGCGTATGCTCAACTCCGATGTGCTGCCAGTGCCGGGCTGGGACACGTCAAGTCATCAGTCATGGTGTGGTGTAGGTCCGGCGCTGGTTCGAGTGGTGGCTGAGGTTTGAGACCGGCTGTCCCCACCATGCGCTCGAGTGTTTTAATGGTGCCACAGTTTGGGGTGGTCTCACACTCGAGAGGGTTAATCTTGCCGCCATGTTAGGGATGCGGGCGGAGGGGTGAGCAGGCACTGCGCGGCCAAGTGGGCTGGTCAGGCCCGCCTCCACTGTTTGACAGCCGTACGCCTATCACGGCCGGGACAGGGCGGACGGTTAGCAAGAGACGGCTCGGCATCGTGGCGGTGATCTCGGACTCGAGTGGTTGGTCTTGCCGCCATTTGGTTGTGATTCCAGCCTTGGGTGTTTGGTCTTGTAGCTATTTAGTAGTGATCTCGCGCTCGAGTATTGGGTCCTATAGCTACTCGGGGGTGATTTCAGATTTAGTCTTAGCCTTCTAGCTATTGAATAATAACTTGAGGTATATAATTTGATCACTATTTGGTAGTGCTTTCAGACTCGGGTGTCTGATCTGGCAGCTATTTGGCGGTGATCTTGGACTCGAGCGTATGATAATGCAACTCAACCATGAGGTGGTCCCACACTCGACTGTTCGATCCCCTGGCCATCCCATCATCCCACTCGAGCTACGTATCGTTCGAGTCCAATGTTGCAGTGAACTGTCCATAATGTCCCCATCTTGAAACTATCTCGCGCAATCCCATCGCATCGAGCTGCGAATGGTGTTTCAAGCTTGGAACTATCTCGTGCCGGCCCACTCAGGTTGGGTGATGGAATCCCGTGCGTAGCTCGCGACGTCGCACTCCAGCTGTCTGTCCCACTGGTGTTGAGATCTCATGCTGAAGCTGGTAATCTCGGGCCCGAGATGAATGACCGCTGCAAGCCCGTGGGGACCTCGCGTGTGGCCTGGTGAGTGGGTGGCGAGTGCCTGACCGCGTCGCGGGCGGCAACCATGAGCGCAGCGGTGGACGTCATGGAATGCACATCATATACTTCTCGAGACCTGCGGCTCCGAGTAAGCCCGGTGCAACAGTCAGGGACTGCGGCGGTTGAATGAGGCCTGGTTGTCTGTGCTATCTGGCATGGACTCCGGGATAGGTGGGGGGGGGTGCGGGAGGAGGCCGCTGGCGTGGGTTTAGATGTGGGGGTAGAGCCATATTTTCTCAGGGACCTAGTGCTGCCGGTGGCGACGGCGGTTCGGATCTCCCCCATACTCCCCGTGCGCGAGCATGGCCCGATATATAGACGGATTGTCATGTGACCATGGTGGCATTATCACCGCGTATATATAGACAGTCGGGAGAGGATGCTCTTCCCCCACGCCTCCCCCCATACGCATACCACATGCAGATAGATCAACAAGCGACGATGCTCGTTTGACGACAAATGCTCCCGTGTATGGAGCCAGGGATTATCATCAGGGGATAGGAGCAAAACCAAAATCCCGCCACAATCGTCTGTCATCTTTGCGTTCCATCTCCAGTAAGTGGCAACCATCGGGCGGGGCTATAATCACTTCGCCATGGCCCTGACGATGCCCCCGCAATCATCTATGGCCATATCCATGTTCCGAGCCGGTCTCATCAACCCCATGCCCCCTCGCGGGACAGGCTGTCATCCAACCACACTGGTCATATCCAACAGCAGCCACGTTGTCTGACTGTATCCCTTATCGAGTTCCCTATCCTTCGCCGCGCGGGCCAGCCTACCTCGTTGCTGATCCAATCGCGTTGCACACATGGGGCCACCCGATATCCAGGCTCTGGACCAAACCAGAACAGATATCAACGGGGAAAATTGATTTTTATCGGGTGCTGGAGATGCAAGCCAATCCAAGACAAGATACCCCTGGGGTGGGCCACCAGAGACAGATGAGGCATCCCCCCCTGCCCCACACAAGCGCGACCAGCCGTGCACCATGGACCTGGTTATATCCCCCACTCTGCCCACTTGTCAAGTATCCACTTCGATCCCTCCAGTGCTTCGCACTCGTCCGCTTCAGTCTGAGTTGGTTACATGCACCCCCGGTTGGTCGCAGGAAGCTTCCAGTACGCAAGTTTTACAACACTATCTCGATCGGTCATGTTGCCCCTGCAGGCCAGCTACACGTGCTCTCCCGTCTCCACTGTTCACACGTCTCCCTCCAACTCAACATCACGTGTCCCTTGACCGACTGCCTGCACATCCTCCAACTCTTCCCCAGGCACATCTATCTTCGCCGCCCATCCATCCTCCGCTTGACCAGTCTTCTCACGCCAGCCAATTCAAGCCTGTTATTGGCCATCTCCCTCTCTACGCCGTCGGCTCGACTGTGCTGCAGATAAGAGCCTGGCCGAGCTGTATTCCGGGGCCGTTAGTTCAATTTCAGGAGAGGGATCAGGACACGGGAAACGGATGAGATTCAGGAGGCAGGAGGCAGCAAGAGGGGCGATGGAGCGGGTGACAGGGGAGAGACTTACGACCGGCAGGGCGCAGCACATGGCCGTGTGGCCATCGGCCGAGCAGATGGCGATGAAGTCGTTGTTGTCGGTAGGCTGGGTCGGGGCTGAGGGAGGAGGGGTCAGATGAGAACTGTCCGAGGGAGAAGGGATCGGCGATGAGTAGAAACTCACGGTTCGAGCAGTTCAGGTCGGCGAGGCCGAGGACGTCAACAGCGCAGCACTGCGCATTTCCGGTCGTGCCGGTGCAGAGGGCGGTCTGGCGGACCTCCAGGGGGGATGCGAGCGCGACGGCGGGGAGGAGGAGGAGGGTGGCGAAGAACTTCATGTTGGAGTTGTTGAGGGGGGAGGTGCGGAGAGAACGTTGGCTGGGGAGGTAGAATGGCGAGATGGGCTGGTGATTGCGAGAGTCAAGATGAGAAATCGGGCTGGTGAGTGCTGGTGGATGGACGAGTGAGCTGATGAGACGGGATGAGAGAGGCATGATGAAGCAGGAGGGCAAGCCCGGCTTTATAGGCGCCGGCCTGGGCGGGCATCGGCATCATCATCGACATCATCATCATCATCAACGTCATCAACATCATCGTCGCGCTCGAGGCTCGCCTCCGGACGAGGCCGCTCCCCTCCCTATTCCCGGCTGAGGAAATGAGGGCATGCGCGGCGGACCAACGGCCGATGACGAGGTGGCATCCGCTTCCAGACAAGTCTCGTTTCGGGACCGGGGCCGGGGAGGCAATGTTCGCGCTGGCTCGCCGGCACACGACGGCGTATATTAAAGGCCAATAGCAGAGGCCATTATACGGTGGCATTGCTATACGCGAGCGGGACGTGATTGGGCGATCAGTTCGGAGCGCTGGGATTATTACCGGGTTGTGTGCCGGCCATGGCACGGTAGGAGTGGCTTGGCCAGTTGACGGGTGGGCACGGGCTTGATGCAAGGGACCGCCACCGGCCTGGCAGCCAGTTTGGCCGCCTGCTTTAGATTGCTGCCCACATGGAGAGAGATCACTGCCGGGGAGAGCGGGAACCGAAGACTGCGTGCATGCTTCCTGCTGGCAGGGCGCGTAGGCCCTCTCCGGTGTGGTCGCCGCCCCTCGGAGAGAATGTGGGTCCCGGCCCAGGTAGCTCTCGCTTGCTCGCTTGTTCGCTCGCATGAAGCGGCAACCATCGCGACCGGCACGCTTTATTTCCCGCCCCCCCGCCTTCCCGATGTGGAAGCGGCGGCGGCGGCTCCCCCACCAAACCGGTTTTTTTCTCCGGCCGCCCCCCTGAGCTGGAAGGCCTTGGCGGGGCGGCGGGTCGTGTGTGGCGTGTGGGCGGGGGCTTGCGGGTGCGGGTGCGGGTGGTCGTTCCGAATGAGAGTGGAATCCCTGGCCAATTGTGTCAACGGGTTAGTGGGGGGGCTCCGAATTAGGGATATCCCGGTCCAGGGCAGTTGCAGGAACCAGACGCACCAACGCCGGCCAGACTCGGCGGCTTGGGTGTTTCCCGAGGGGCCATGTGAAACTGGATGGGCCAACGTGCCGCTGCGTCATCGTCGTCGCAGTGCAGCAGGCCCGGATTCTCTGCGATGCGAACCTTGGCTCCGGGGGATCTGGCAGGGAGCGGCCGAGTGGAGGGGCGGCCATGAAAAAGATGGGATAGTCGGGCCACGGCGGGATCCGAGCCTGCTGGGCTGCGGCCGGGATCCGGCCGGACGCGCGCCGGGACCCTGCTGCGGGGTGCACGGCGGCGGCGGCGACGGCGGCGGCCACGACCCCGGGCAGTCCGCCCTTCTTCCCCGGGAGCGCACCTTGGCTGCACGCACCCGGTGGATCGAGGGCGGGCTGGCCAAGGATGATGGCGATGACGATGGCGGCGGCCAGGCCGGCGCCATGCCAAGGGGCGTCGCCCGGTCCTCGGCAGCACTGCTCGCAATCACCATGGGGGCAAGTGCTCACAACCACCATGGTCTGGACGGCGCAGCTTTAGCAATTCCTGATCCGACCCGATCTGCTCCACTTCCAACTACGGGGTGGCATCGGCGGACGAGGAAGACTGGGCGTGGTGACGTGCCCGCCGCCGCTGCCGCCGATACTTGGACGTCGACCATGATATTCACGCCGAATTCTCGGCCCTCGTATCGACGAGGCTCCAATCAGAAGCCACCGAGAAAGATATGGCGGCACCAGTCAAGCTGCTTCAATCAAAAAGCACCAATCAGCCCGTGGTTTCCCTGCCAGGGGGGTCCCTCTCCGAAAGATGGCCAATCGACGCCCTCGGACTCGGGACCGAGGCGAAAAGGACCGAGTTGGGAAAATGTCGGCTCACCTCTCTCCCTGTCAACCGAACTGCTCTGCTCCGAGGAATAATGGCCCCGTGTGTCTCATGTAAGAACAAACGATGAAACGAAATACGGCGGTTTGGACTCCAGCGGCGCTCCCCCCAGAGGCGCACAACGTCTGTCTGGTACAGTTACAGTACACGGGGACTCGGCATGGGGCAGGTGGGACATTGACCGCTGCAGGTCAGACCTGTCTGATTTGATTTGATTTGATTCTATTTAACGTGACCGGCGACTGGCGGAGCCAGCCACCACCTCCCGGGGGGTAGGTCAGACCTGTCTTGTGTGGCTGGTCGGCAGGTGGCATCCCTCTGTGGCAACACGGCGGTAATTATTATTCCTCGCAAGTAAGCGATTTTCGGCCGGGGCAACACAAGTGAGCCGGCCTTGTCAGCTTGTTTCCACCTATTTTTCAGACCGGCCCTGTTTTATTTTCGGCTTGCTTTCCCTCGACCCCTGACTCGTGCAGGCACTCGTGCAGGACGTCCAGGCCGCCGACCACGCGGCGTGGGTGTCTCGTCTCGTGCTCGATGCTGGGGGACGCTGGCGCTCCTGACAGCCGACCAGATAGCTTCGGTAGCGGGACACTCCTCCTCCTGTCTTGTGCCAATCTTGTGTGCTTCCGCGTCCGAGCAGGCAGGTCGGTCCCCCCGCCAAGCGCAAAATTTGAGCCCGTACCCATTTTCCCGACCAAGCACGACAGCCCAGGTCACAGCCGCCACGGCCGCCACGACCGCCACGGCCACATACGAGAAGAAAACCTGGGCCCGCCTCTCGACCCGCCCCGTCCCGCCCCGCCCCGATCCGCCCCGCCCCCCAGGCCCACCCTTCCTCGGGCAACTGTCGTGGATGTGTTGTGACGGCATATTCCGTGCGGGGGACGCGGCGAGGACTTTTCCGGCAAGGATATGGTAGCTGGCCAGCCAGCAGTAGGCTGCGTACGGATCGCGCCAGTGTACACTTTTGATATCGGATTTCGGGCCGTGACGGGCTGGCCGCAGACCAGACGCCTCCCGCTGGCAGCGGCGGTGGTCCGCTGGGCCTGGCACGCACGCACGCATCCATGCGTGCATACATGCACACGCGTGACTGCGTTGTCGCTGCAGCGCCGCTATCGTCCGCCGCGCCCCGTGTCCGCCGACGGACAGACATGTGGACGGACGGACGGATGGCCAGACAAATGGCCAGACGGAGGGGACGGGCGAGATGGGAGAACTCGGGCCCGGCCCGAGAGAAAATGATGAGACAGAGGCTGTGCCGTGTGGCCGATCCTGACGTCACGCTCTCCTGCTGGCCAGGCCCCTTTTTAAGGGGCAGGGGTCGGCTACGCGTGACAAGGGGAGGGACGGGACCGCGGCGCGCGCACGCGCGTGCTGGCCGGATAAGCAGCGGCGGAAACAAACCGGCCCTCTGCTCCCGGCCGAGCTGGGGCATCGTCTGATCGCTTAGCGGCGACGTGCGACGCGAGACCCGGTCGCGACAGGAGATGCCGCCGTGGCGCGGCTCGCCGAGGCATGCATGCATGCATGTATGTATGCATATATGCATGTACGCATGCATGCACATTTATGCGCGCATCTCCGGGCCACTGGATAAAAAGATATCTGCCGGCTGCGGCCCAGATCGTCTGCGATCTCTTGCATACTATATATACTAGGCGTTGGGGGCCAGCCCTCGAGATATTGACAAGTCCCCTCGCTGTGCTGAGCAGCTATTCTGGCCAGTTTGGTCTGGGTATCTTTACTCCAGACCGGCCGATATCAAGATTCTGGAATAAAGCGGCGTTGCATAAACACACACACTGGCCCGGCGTTGCGCATGCCATATCATTTCTACGCACCACGACGACGATATCCGTCATGGTCTGCGTACCGAGGTGGAAACGGCCGTGTCACGTTGCACGCTGCTGCCCCAGCTGCGCTCCCAAGTCGGGGTCGGCCGCATCCTTCCATCGCCTCTGCCTCCGGCCCGTCCTCCTCGACAATGGTAGCGTTCCTTTTGTTGCGCCCCAAAAAAGCTTGTTCTGGCTTGGCGGCGCCAAGGCTTTTACGACCGCCGCTGGCGCCAGCCACGCAGCCATTTTGGGCTGGGGCGTGCCGTCAACGCAGTCGACGCAGTCGAATGGCCAATTGGCGTGGGGTTAGCCACCGCGAGCGAGGCTGGTCATTCTGGGACCTTGAGATGGATGAGACAGCCGAGTCTTGGTCGTGGTCGGGTATGCTGCCACGTTCTAGACCGTGTCTCTCTCTCCCTCCCCTCCCGCTCTCGCGCTCGCGCTCGATCTCCCTTGGTCTGTCTTCGAGGCCGGGGCAGCTTGGCATGCCTTTCAACGAACTCGGCCCCCTCGAGGCGCCTGCTGCTGCTGCTGCCACTGCTGCCGCTACTGCTACTGCCGACGAAACGGCCACGGCAGCGAACCATTGGCATGCGATCCGATGCGATCCGATGCGATCTTGTGCTCTGGCGTGCGGCGGTTTGCGACCTGAACCTGCGCGCTTACCGTTGCTTTTTCTGCCCAGCTCCTGCTGCCCGCTCCGCCCCCCCTCCACCCGGCCAGTGCTCCAGAATAGTGCGGCGGCCAATGCGCGTGGGATTTTTTATAAATATCTCCGACTTTTCCGACTCTGCATATCCACGTCCCCCACCTGTCCCGCCCGTCCTGGCCTGCTCCTTGGCTTCGACGCCGAGGCACGGCCAAGGGCGTGAAATCCACACAGGCACATACACGTGCCCCGAGCCACGACGACCGCCCGCTCCCGCTCTAGAGATCTCAAGGGTCTGGCCACGCACAGCAGCAGGGGGGGCATGGGTCTGTCCAATCTGGCTGGCGCTGGCGAGCCCTCCTCTCTCGCCCCCACCACTGGGGCATACAAGAGATCTCTCCCCTTGGGGCCTGGCTGCCATTCCAGTTTCTCTGCCGTCTTCTCCTTCGGCCATCCTGGCTCCCGGCTTCTGGCTCCCGGCTCCTGGCGGTCCATCTCACTCTGCTTACCCTGTCGGCCTGCCGCCAACCACCAACCGCCCAGGAGAGCGAAAATAGAGAGAAAAGTGGCGACAATTCAATCGGCACAGTGCTGCTGGTCGATCCTCGACTGCGGCCGCACGTCCCCACCTCGCGCTTCTGCTCCCATCCACCATCCACGTGCAAATGCCGTTCCGTTGATTGTGTCTGCCAAACTTCTCCTTTTCCTCCCGGCGTTTTTTCCCCCCCAGACCGCGATCTTGTCATATCCCCCCCCCGCAGACGCCGCCGCCGCCGCCGCCGCCGCCGCCGTTGTACGCCCCCTTGTCTTGGCGCCTCGGCACTCGGGTCCGAAAAATCCAGGACAGGAGAAATCTCATCCCAAAAAGTCACGACCTGAATAAGCGGTCGGTGCGCGCACCGGGGTCGAAAGACCGACTGATTGGGCGAGGCGGTGATAAACAATCGGCAAGCTGGTCGCAGCCTGCCCCCCAGCAAGCTCAGCCGGCCCCAGCGATCCATCTACTTCAGCGACCACCGCCGCCGCCGAGCGATCGAATGACGGCCTGGTCCTGATTGCAACCGGTCGGGACGAGAGGATAAGTAGCAAAGCTGGCGCCGCCGCGGCCGGCCGCCATGGCCGTTCGCACCGTCTCGCCCCACCGCCTTTTCGCGATGAGGAACCCCCGCCATCGGACCTTTTTGCTCTCCCTCGTCGTCGTCGGCATGCTCTTCTTCATGCTGCGGCGCGAGGCCATGTTCCGGTCCGACCTCTCGGGCACGACCACCCGCGAGGCCATCCGCGCCCAGTTGCCGCTCTTGGCCGAGGCCGAGGTCGACCCGGCAGAGCCCGCCCCGCCAGCGAGGCCGTCTCCGGCGGCCGACCCCGGCACGGCGGCCGATACCAATGCCGTCGACGGCCAGCAGCAGCCGGAGGAGCAGCAGCCAGACCAGCCAAAGGAGCAGCAGCAAGACCACCCGCAGCAGAAGCAGCCGAGCCAGACCTGCGACCTGGACCTGCCCCATCTCGCCGACCTCAAGCAACGGTACTCGCTCGAGGACCGTTTCGAGTACTACAAGCGCCACATCCGGTTCACCCGCCGGGCCGGCACCCGGCGCCGGACCATGGCCCGGCTCGACCAGGCCTTCGTCCCGGACCAGTTCCGGACCGTCAACCTGGCCCGGGCCAACGTCGAGTACCCGCCCGAGCCGTGCCCGGCCCCGATCGAGGTGGACGTGCCCGAGTCCCCGCTGCCGACCTCGGCGAACGGGTCCGACTTCATCTTTGGCGTGTCCACCACGTTCCGCCGCCTCACCAACTCGACCACGTCGCCGATCAACGAGTGGTCGTACTGGCTCACCGACGGGCGCGGCCACTCCAACGGCGGCAAGCTGATCCTGCTCCTGCTCAACGCCTCGGACAAGGAGCTCGAGAGCGTGGCCCGGCAGCTGCGCGGCGTCGGCATCGACGTCGACGTCTACCACTCGGACGAGTCGATGGAGATGGCGGTCCGGTACCTGACCATCATCCCGACGCTGTACCAGCACCCGGCCAGCCGGACCCGCCGCTGGCTCGTCACCTGCGACGACGACACCTTCTTCCCCAACATGCACGCCCTGGTCGACCGCATGGCCGGCTTCGACGCCGACGAGATGCTGTACGTCGGCACCCTGTCCGAGGACGCGTTCGCGGTGGACCGGCACGGGTCCCAGGCCTTTGGCGGCGCCGGCGTGTTCCTCAGCATGCCGCTGGCGGCCCGCGTCACCGCCCACTACGAGGAGTGCCGGTCCGCCCGCAAGGTGGCCGAGTCGAACTCGGGCTGGGGCGCCCAGGGCGACATATTGCTGCGCAAGTGCATCTACGAGAACACCGACGTCCGGCTCACCGACGTGCGGGACCTGTGGCAGCTCGACATCGTCGGCGACCCGTCCGGGTTCTACGAGAGCGGGGTCAAGCCGCTCAGCGTGCACCACTACGGCGGCGGCTGGCACCGGGCGCGGCCGTACCAGACCACCAAGGTGGCGCACGCCTGCGGGGAGGACTGCCCGCTGATGCGGTTCCGGACCAGCGACGACTTTGTCATCGCCAACGGCTACAGCGTGGCCTGGTACCCGGACGGCACCGACGAAATCAACTGGGACCAGATCGAGCGCACGTTTGTGGCCCCGCCCGAGGACCGGGGGTGGAACTACGACTACAAGATGGGGCCGCAGCGGCCGGCGCTGCACCGGACCGGCCGCAAGATGAGCTGGGAGCTGATGGAGAGCACGGTCAACGCGGACGGGACGGTGCTGCAGGTGTACACCCGGAAGCGCGACGACTGGCGGTGGGTCGACCAGACCGGCCAGAGCATGAGCGACATTGACGGCATTGTGGAACTGGTCTGGACCGAGTGAAGGACGATTTCTTGTTTTTGGGGGTTGTTTTTCTTCCCCGCTCCCTCCGAAAGATGGCATAGGGGACCACACAGCATGTATACATCTTGTTTTGATCTTGATTTCACCCCCCGCAATCCTCGCCATTTGAGAACCTGGTTGGTTACGGAGACAGAAGGGGTCGGCGGTTATGTTGAGCGGCCAGTATACACACGCAACTGTACACCCGCCCGCCACACCGCGCTTCGGAACCTTGGCCCGTGTGGAAGTGATGATAGACATTGGAGAGACTGGTCCGGACGGGCGGCGGGGTATGGAAGCCGGCATCGATCGGATAGGGCGAGTATTTAGAACTGGGTTTGTTCTGTTCTTTGGTTTCATCTACCAGATCGGTTACTGGCACTCGAGAGCACGAGGGGGTCGGAACAGGACTCGTCTGATCTATGGGAGAGGATGAGCACGCCCATGTATGGGTAGATGTTGTCTGGCACTTTGGCACACTGCGCAATTGCTCGTTTGAATCGTGGGGCGGCGGCGCCGGTGTCATCTCGACCTATATATTCGGCACACGGTGATCTCTGACCGGCATTCCAATTTGGGATATGGTGGTCGGGAGGTGGAAATAGGATTCAGCAAGGGCGATGATTATATTTGCGCCTGCTGCTGCTGTTGCTGTCACAGTACAGGTATTACAATGGCTGGGGCGGTAGATATGGTGTTGACGAGGGGAAGACCATTCCTGTCTCGTGCGTGCTGTGTCGGCGCTGTGGTAGCTGATGTGGCGAAACTGTGACTCGTCCGCCAGTGGTCGATGGCGTTCTCGTTCCCGAGCGAGCCCGCTCGCTGCCGCTCTCGTCTGAATAAGGTCGCGAGAGGGTTGGATACACCGTGGACTGGATAAAAGTTGGCATAGTTAAGAAGAAAGGGTGCCCTAATTAGGCTGAATAAAAAGTAAGGTCGGCTATAAGTGATGCTAGTAGTAGTGGCCGCGGTCGGCCCGGTCGGGCGGGTTTGATGGCGGTTTAACCGCGTGGGGTGTACCGGCGCGGTGGCCCGGAAGCCCCTCTCCGGCGCGCCGGTCGCTGTGGCCAGATGCCCCCCTCCCCACTGAGAATGGCGTGATATACACATAACTACCGATGGCCAGAGTCCCTCTCCCCCCCGGTGCACCTGCCGTGTGCCCTAGCTTTACCACATGAGGGGCGGTCGACCGGATCCACGGGCACGATATGTTCGGGCGGTCAGACATTCTGTCACTCTACTCTCTCTACCCAGCGCTCCTATTTATTCCTATTTATCTGGAGTGTGGTGTTGGCCGGACCAGCGCTCTGTGATCTGCACAGCCACAGCAGCAGTATTCGCTCGTCTGGGCCGCGGGCCGCGGGCCGGAGAGGTGACAGGACGGCGTCCGCGATGGGACACCTCACGCGTGCAGAGGGGGCGCGTCCGGCTGTCCCGGCGGCCGGGGGCTGAGACCGGCGGCGGGCAGGCCCCTCACCGATGACTGCATGTCTCAAGGGGCCGGGCCTGGTTTTGCCAAAAGACAAGACATGGTTAATGCAATCCACCCCCGCTCGCCCACTCGCTCTCGGCCGTACCACCTCGGCTATCGGCTATCGGCTGCTGCGACACCATCTTGCGCAGGTCCGTTTCTCAGTGGGAGTAGCTTATGCAGTGCCCGCAGAGGCCTGGCGCCACGTCGGTGTGCTCGCCCGCTCCGGCGGCGTCGCAAACACTCGGGCTACCCCAAGCTCAGGTAGGATATACCGCGGCCGCCGAAAGCGGAAATCGTCGCTCCCCGTAAAGATAAATACAACACTGCAGTGCCCGAGGTGGGTCTGCCGCCGCACTCGCCATCACCCGCCCGTCGCCTCCCCCTCTCTGCCCTCCCCCCGCCGCCGCCGCCGCCGCCGCCCCACCGCCCCCACCATCTCCCATCCCATCCACTGGATCTTCCGCCTTGGCAGGCACGGCTACGCCGGCATGCAGGCCGTGGAGCGGGGACCCGTGACGTACATGTCTCAATCCGTGCCCTCCCTCACCTCTCGCGCCGCCGTTGCTTCTGCTGATCCAGACAGCTAGACAGAAAGAATCCTCACAGGCCGGATCCAAATCGGTGATTGGGGGAGAGCCAAGCGAGGGGACGAGAAAAGCAGGGAAAAGCAGGATTCTCCCATCTTCGGCTGCGGTCGTCACTGCCCCAGTCTGGCCGCCAATCGGGCAGCCGCTCCAGCTGCGCATTGTCTCTGATCAGGTCGTCCAGGCAGACAGGATCGTCTCCCCCGCCCGGCTCACCGCCCAGAGCGCCACCCGGCAGGCCCTCGTTGTGGACGGAGGGACCCCGGCCAGCGCCCGGGGAGGGGGGGGCTGACTGGCTGGCTGGCCGGCCGGCTGGGCTGGCGCCGGGTCGCTTCATCACGGGCACGCTAACCGTGCTAGTCTGCCTGCCAGCACGCGCGATGTGCGCCGAGCATGGCTTGCGATTGGATCTGGCCTGTCCCCCCGTGCTTTTTCCTTGCTTTTTTCCATCCGGAAAAGTGATGATGATCAGTAAGTGGCAGTGAGCTGAACAAGTCCTACCCCGCACCTGCCAACACCCCCCCAACTCCTCCACCTGATATTTACCCCACTGCCTACCTCCTCCATCCTCCCGGCCCCAACTCGCAAAGCCTTTTCCCTCCTCGCCCTTGTCTGCAGAATTTACCCTATATCCAATTATACCCTCAAGTACACGACATCCTAAAAAAGCCCTCCCCTATTTCACCCCATCCGCTGCCATGGTCCACCTCACCACCGTCTCGCGGGGCGACTCCCCCGTCAACCCCCAGGTCGACACCTCGCCCGAGCTCGAGGCCGAGGGCGGCGAGATCACCACATCCGTGTACGGGTCCCGTTTTGCGGTCCAGGACCTCCCCAAGCACCGCATGCCCGAGAACGAGATGCCGCGCGACGTGGCCTACCGCATGATCAAAGATGAGCTCAGCCTCGATGGCAACCCCAAGATGAAGTCAGGCCGGTCTCCCTCCCCCCCCCTCCCGCGCCGCCTCACTGGCTGATGACCGGTGCG
>JAOYNC020102434.1:0-36031 GCA_025802115.2 Bertia moriformis
GGCTGATCCACTGGCAGGTGACGGCCGGGGTCTGCCGCTGATCGGTGATGTACGCGCGGGTGCAGCCCTTCGCCGTGCCTGGTCCTGTAAATTGCCCCCTCTTGCCACCCAGAACCAGAGTCCGACACCCCTTTGTTTGGCGTGGCAGCGCCAAACAAACATCATCCCCCTCGTACCTCGACCCTTTTTTTCTTTTTCTCTTTCTTGATCTGCCGTTTCCCAGCCGTTGCTGTGACGGATTCCGAGTCCCTAAACCCCCAGCCCCCCCCTCTCTTGCTGCTCCCACGCGCTTACACTCGTTTACATCCGCCTCTGCCCTTGTCATCTTTTCCACTCTGCCAGCTCATCTGTAGACTGCAGAAACCAGGCCAGCTCGGCATTTTTTAATTTTTTTCTCCGTCGACAGAAAACAGAGTGCCGAAACAATCGCGACGCACAGGGCAAGTACTCTCACACGCACACGCACGCACCCCCCGTCTCCGACTCTCGGAAAGGGACTCTCGGAAAGGGACCCGACTTGAGAGAAAAAAAGCAGTCACACCCCACCAGCCGGTATCCCTCTCCAGCGGGCATCAAGGTATGTGTAATTGACGTCGCTGTCCCGTCCCTGCAAGCACATGTCGTGGTGGCAGTGCTGCTCTGCTCCTGCGGCTCCTGCTCCTGCTGTCGTGCCGTCGTCATCGACGCATTCCTCCGCTCATTGTCTCCCCCTTTGCCCCTGGCTCTGCTCCCTTGTCTTGGCAAATCTGTCATAAGAAAAATTAGAAAAAAAAAAAAAAAAAAAAACAAGAGGGAGCTAGCTCAACACACCGAGAACTCGTTGCACCTTCCCTTTCCAAGATTGGCCAGACAACCTGCACCTGGCCTCGCTTAGTCGGCGTCATTTCCATCTGGCTGTCAGCCTGACTGGGCTGAGGAAAGCTGGCAAGCTAAAGGAGAGGAAAAAACATCGCAGCCTCTGCCGCTGGCCCACCCACATCCTTTCCCCGTAATCCATCCCCGGCCAGATCCCGGATTTTGTCGCCAACAGCAGACTCTTAGCCAACCAACACCACCACCACTCTTCCCCAGACTCGGCCCATCGAATTCCGCATCCTATATAGCACTCGCGGGGCCACTTGATCTTTGCCCTCTGCTAACCCTCGGCCGTCCCTCAGCGTCAAGATATCATCATCGGTCATGTATTCCCGCGCCGCCGTCCTGGTCGGCGTTGCCGGCCTCGCCAGCCTTGCGGCGGCAGCCAGTATGTAGCCTTGTCGTCCTCGGCCCGTCCTCGCGGTCGGCGTCGACCCCATCTCTGGCCGCGCTGGTTCCGGGCGCGCTGCTCGCTGCGCGCGCCGCGCCTCGCGCCGTCCGTCCCGCTGACCCGTCTCCCAGGCCCCACCACCTGCACCCAGTCCACCATCACGGTCACGGCGGCCGCCCAGGCCACCATAGACTGCGACGTCGTGACCGGCACGATTCTCGTGCAGGGCAATGACATCACCACGATGGACCTGAGCGGCCCCTCCGAGGTCGGCTCCCTGGTCATCGACAGCGCCATCAACCTGGTCAGCCTGACAAGCACCACCCTCACCAAGATCGGCCTGTTCAACATGACGGAGCTCAACGCGCTCAGCAGCATGAGCCTGCCGTCGCTCCAGACGGTCAACCAGATCTGGTGGATCGCGCTCGACCAGCTGTCGGCCGTCCAGTTCGGCGCCGACGGCGTCACCCGGGTGTCCCACATCACCATCAGCGACACCTTCCTGAGCACGCTCGACGGCCTCAACGTCGCCACCGTCGACTCGGTCAACATCAACAACAACCGCAAGCTGGTCACGTGGACGTCGGACCTGCTCAGCGTCAGCGACTCGCTGACGCTGACCAGCAACGGCGCCGGCTCCATGGTGGTCAAGATGCCCAAGCTGGCCTGGGTCAGCCAGATGGACATTCGCAACGTCAAGGAGTTCGACGCGCCGGCCCTGCAGGCCGTCAACCAGTCGATGCGGTTCAACGAGAACGAGATGATGACCGCGTTCAGCGCGCCCAACCTGACCTCGGTCTCCGAGATCGCCTTCACCAATAACGACCAGTTGACCGAGATCAGCTACCCAAAACTGACCGAGACCGGCGGCCCGCTCACGCTCCAGAACAACACCGCGCTCGAGCAGATCACCGGCTTCCCCAAGCTCCAGACCGTCCGCGGCACCTTTATCCTGCGCGGGTCCTTCAACAAGTCAGCCTGCCCTTCTGTCGTCCTCTCGGACCGGTCGCTAACCCCCTCGCAGCGCGTCGTTCCCTGATCTCAGCAACGTGATCGGCGGCGGAATCATCACCTCCACCGAGGACATCACCTCGACCTGCGACTTCTTCGACAAGCTGCACGACCAAGGCGACATCCAGGGCGACGGCTATGCCTGCACCTCCAACAACACCCAGGCCAACTCGGGCGGCACCGGCGGCAGCAGCAACGGCGACGGGAGCGGCAGCGGAGGCGACGACTCGGCGGCCGCTGCCCTGCCGGCCAACTTTTTCTTCGCCCTGGGCGTGGCCGTGTTCGGCGGGCTGTCCCTGCTCTGAGCGGAGTGCAGAGGCGGCCGGTCGGGAGTGAGGGGTGGAGATAAGTAGAAGGAGGCATGCAACGCAAAACCGGCCTATTGCTCGGGGTTTTCTTTTCAATGTCTACAGCCGCACCCGGGCCGAAACGCCGGTTGCCCCTACTCGACGGGCCAGGGGCCCGATTCCCATCCGCCGAGAGGTCACGGGATCTCATTCCCGCTACACTTAATAATCCTGTCTTGTTTTTTTCCCTTTTTCTCTAGTCCGTGGCATGGCATCGCGTGAGGAAACCCTGCTTTCTGCTCTCCTGACCCGGCGCCGACGACGACGCCCCATGGGTATGCACGGACCTGGGGTAGATGCCGTACGCGCAGGCCAGGCAGAGCCAGCAGGGGAGGGGCGGGGGGGAGGTGGGGGGGGCGGTTCGCAATGGACCGGGAGTCAGCCTTGGCTGCGGTTCCTACGATGGATTATGCGGATGGATGGGGGAGGGGAGGCGGTGCACGAGCCGGGCTCAGCCCAAGATGGGGATCAAGCAACGGGATGTAGAGGCAGCTCTAGTAGTATTCGATCATCACTTGCGCAGGACGTGACAGGTGTGGCAGCCGATGGGTGGTGGAAGCTGTATATGCTGCGTGCCGTGGCGGTGACATGTTGCATCCTAAATTCTCCGCCCTCGCACCTGGCCGCAGAGAGGCGGATTCGGGAAGGGGGGGCGGTCAGTCGTGTCCACTGGCCGTCCCATGGGTGGAGGGTGTTGTGTCATGATGTATTCATGTGACATCTGCGCCACGCGAGCGCCTTGGAAGCCGGCGAGTCCACGCCGGGCAGCAATGCAGGCGCAATGCGGCGCTGGTCTGGTTGATTCCAGCTTGCGGCTGGCCTGTCCGACCTGGTCTCGGTGGGTATATCGATATATGTATGCATGTGTGCCGGGGGGGGGCGCGGGGACCTTGTGCCGCCCAGGCAAAGAAGCAAGTTCCCGGGGGGTGGGGGAGGACGGCGCGGGGACCCGACCCGAAGCAAGCCCCGTTGCCCCTCTGGGGCGTCGGTCGAGGGCTGGCTGTGGAACGCAACGCGAGATGGGAGCAAGTCTCGGGTGGGGGCAGCGTCCCCCTCCTCGGCTTGGGAGTGGTTAGGAGGTTGAATTGGGGGTTGGGAGGTTGGGTAGGCGGTAGGCAGGGTGGAATATCGGCCGGTCCGGAGCTATCTAGCCAGACCAAACTGGACAGAAAATGCTTCTCATCGCAGCGAGGGCACTTTCAATATCCCGAGGGCCAGCCCCTCGAGATGCAGGCAGGTTTGGGAGGGGATTAGGGAGCGACCTTATCCTCGGATCCCGATGGACCTCTCCCCACGAGCCGCGCCTCCTCGAGTCTCCCATCGGGAGCAGGAGGGGTTGCGGGAGTCATTGATATGTTGGGGAGGGGGGCTGGGACTATTGGGCAGCCGTTTCAGGGATAGATGGTTGGAGTGGTAGCCACGGGAACTGGGGACTGGGTGATGGCTTCTGCGATAGATAGTTTCGGGTCGCCGGCCCGGTGATAGCTACGAGAGTTGTGAGTATCTGGAGGGCGGTCGATATGTAACATGATAAGCAGCTTGGGCCGGGTCGGTGGCCGGGTGATAGCCACAAGAATTGACAGTATTTGCAGGGCGGATGATACGGGGCAATAAGCAGGTTGGGTCGGGTCGGTGGTCGGGTGGTTTGCTTGCGGCATCGGGAAAGTTGCGTGATTGGGCGGCCGAGGCTTCTGGGGGATGGAGGGCTGGGTGCGCGATAGCATGGCGGGGCCGTCTACATCGAGGTGACTGGTTGCGGTGGTGAGTAGGGGGACCATGGCCCTCACGGCCCTCACCCAGCGATCTTGCCTGAGGGCGGACTAAAAGTGAGCTGCGGCTGACGGCGGCCCTCGATATATCTGCCCATGCCCCCAAATACGCGTGGTGGTGGTGGTGGTGGTGGTGGTGGTAATACAGACAATCTTCCTGTGGCCGCCCTCGTCCGCCCTCGACCTCTGTAATGCAAACTGCCCTGCTCCCGACCGACCGGGCGGACCGGAAGTGCGTCCACATACAACAGACCTACCCAGGGCTCCGGAGCAGAATCCCATATAGCAGAGGACGTTGCGCTCGGCAGACGCGCTCGACAGACACGGCAGGCAGACAGCAGACAGACAGACCCTACTCCCGACCGCCGTGAGGAACAGAACGAACCAAATGTTCAAGAGGCATGTGTAGAACAGAGCGATGCCGCTACGCGACGCGACGCGGCAGGTCCGTCCCGCCCGTCGAGGTCGTGTGCATTTATCTGTGCCCATCTGCGCGCGCGCGCTCCCGCCCGCCGCTCCGTCCGCCGGACCCGTTCCCGGGGTGACCGGCTCGCCGGGGCTTAATTCCTAATTGATTCCCCGTGGACAACCGGGCGGCTGCGACGCGTCCCCACCGCGCCGTGGTTGCTGGTGTGGTCCTGATTGACGAACGAAATGGGCGAGATGAGGGAGATGAGGCGAGAGGGGCGAGGGGGGGCGAGGCGTGAGAAGTGGGAGCGGGTGGGTGGTCTTTCCGAGAATGGGAGTGTAACCGACTCGAGTCTGATGGCTTGCGCATTTGGGGGGGGCGGCCGAGGCACCCGGGCCGAGGTTGTAGTACATCATCTCCAGCAGCACAAGTCATGGTGCCCGAGATGGCACATAATCCGGGCCAAAATCAGCACAGAGAATGCACAATGTCGGAAATGCTTCACCATTGCCAGCACAAGAAAGTAAACTGAAATGGCCGAGATATGACATGATTACCGGCACCAGGAATCCAAACATCTCGAATCCCTAGATGATCCACATGGTTCCCGACACGAACAAGACATAATGGCCGAGATACCACACCATCACCACCGCAAGGAAGCCATAATGGCCCAGATACTACATGATCCCCAGCATAAGGAAGCCATAAGCGGCGAGATAACACATGATCCCTAGCATAAGGGAGCCGCAATGGCCGACATACTGCATGATCCCTAGCACCAGGAAGCCAAAATGGCCGAGATTCTACACCACACCCGAGAAACCGGCAAAATGAAACCGGGACCTGCCCCGCCTAGCCTGCCCACCTTGCTCGCCAGATCTAGGAGCCGGCCGGCTAGGCTGGCGACGGTCACAGAAGAAAACAGAACTGCCCCGCCGCACTCGACTCGGTACCTCGGGCGCACGGTGGGTTTGAGAGCTGATCATAGCTTATTATACCGGCCCGGTTTGAGGTCGCGCCCCTGCCGACATCCCACCAGGTAGATAGGTATGACCTCCCCGATGGCTGTCAGATGACTTGCCATGCTGCTGGGTATGACTGACCGCCCCTCATGTCACATAATCTGCCTCGCAAGCAGTGGACGACCGGCGGGCCCTGTGGTCATGCCTGCTTTATAACCAGCCATTCCAGCCTGGTATGGCCGACCTTCTGATCATACCGTACTCCTTGACATACTGGCCGGGAATCCCAAGATGTTGATAGCACACAGACAGAGAGACACATGCCGGCCAGGCATGGCCGACATTGCAATCATATCGCATCAATTGCCATGCTGCATGGCCTGATATATAACCTGCCCCGTGCTGGCCAGACATGCCCGTCACGAATACCGAAGCCGCGCGGCCGAGATCAGAGATCAGATAGGCTGCGGTGCCCCAGTCCCCGATGAAGCCCCTCCCACCTTACCGGTATATCCCCTTCTCAAACTTCTCGCAATCGTAGAACGCCGGCACGATCGCATTTCCGTTGAATATCCGACCGTCAAGCTCATTAACCGCCTGCCCCACCGTGCCACCCGCCGCAGTTAGCAGACGCCCAATCGTCGACCCACCCGCACACCCGCCCCGACTCGACTCGACTCACCCTCAAAGCCGAGATCTGATCAGTGAACCTGATAAAGACCTGCCTGTGGTCCACATCAATGTAGAGCCTCTCGACCCGGCCGTACTAGACTCGCCCGCGTCAGTATCCAACTCGACCAGAAAGAGCGTCCGCCAGCTGGCCCCATCATCACCCACCTTCTCGCCGCACTCCTCTCCAATCTCCTGCCCGAGTCCGTGTTCAATCTCGGCCTCCAGGTCCGGCATGCTCTCCAGCATGCCCCGCAGAACCACCACCTCGCTCATGGTCCCGTACCCCTCATCCTCTTCGCCGTCCTCACGGGGCTTCCGCTTCCCGCCCACGATGCGGCCCCGGGCCACGGCCGGGCCGGGCCGGCCCCCGGCCGCCACATCGGGCCGCCGCCGCCACCGCTTGTCGACCCGCACGTGCAGCGCGCTGACGATGCCGGACTCGTCCGCGCCGAGGCCCGTGCCCTTGGTCCAGCCGTACTTGTTCATCAGTCGCTGCGCGAAACCGGCCTGGCCGGGCCGGTTGGAGCGGGGAGCGGGCGCCGGCTCGCCGTCGTCCTGCCTGTTTTCCTCGTCATCGCCATCATCACTGGCGGCAGTGCCGCCGCCGAGGCCGGCACGAGGAGGGGACGCATCTCCTTCGGAGTCTGACGGGCGCGCGGCCTGGGCATAGATGATGGGCGCGCGGAATATGCTTGCGGACTTGGTGGGCGGGGGCACTTCTGCCTGCTGGAGTGGTGGCGGTCCGCCTTTGTCATCGCCATCCACAGGAAACAGCAGTGTTGACGGCGGCGGCGGCGGCGGTGGCGCGACACCCGCGTCCTGGGACAAGGCGAGTCGACGGGAGTAGGCGTCGTCGCCAGTCTCGTCCACCGGGGGAGTCGCATTGCCGACGGCGACGGCGGCGGCGGCAGCGACAGGTGATTTTGGCAGCGGCGCGGATGAGCATGTTCCCAAGGGGGCCGCCGCCGCCGCCGCAGGTGACTTGGGCGGCGGCACGGACGAGTAAGTTCCCGAGGGGGCCGCCACCGGCGACTTGGGCGGCGGCGCGGATGAATACGTTCCCGAGGGGGCCATCACCGGCGACCTGGGCGGCGGCACGAACGAGTACGTCCCCGGAGGAACAGACTTGCCTGCCCCGGCAGTAGCAACCAGTCAGCGCGACCGGCTCCTCGAACCATAGGCGGGCCGGAATGTCAGGATGTAGAGAAAGCAGCCGGCACGCACCACCAGCAGCCTCTCTGCTCCGGCTATCCCCTCCCCCCTCCTCGCTCCCATCACTCTCCTTATCCCTCATGCGGCGCCGGTATAGCACCGTTCTCCACTCCCGGATCTCCCATACCCGTTCGTCGCTGTTCATGTACTCTTCCACGTTGGTCGGCCGGGCCGGATCGTACATCTCATTCCAGTCCGTTTCGGCGGCGGCGGCGGCCTGATCGTCGGTCGCCTTGCGCCGCTTGCGCCTCCAGTTGTTGTTGCCTTGTCGGGGAGGGAGAGGACTGGCATGCAACCACAGGTCGTCGTCCGGAGTGGCCCAGTTCTCGAGCGTGTTGCCGCCGCCCTTGGCGACTGGTGCGGCGGCGGGCGCGGGCGCGGGCACGGGGGCCGGAGCGGGGGTGGCATCCGAGATAATTTCCGCAGCGGAGCCGGCCGGCTTGGAAGCAGACAGAGCGGCCCGGTGCAGCGTTCCCGGCGGCGCCCTCAGTTTTGATGACTTTGACTTGTTCGCCGCCACGGGCCGGCGGATGAAGGGCGGGTACTGGATCACCGAGTTCCTGATCGCTGCGCCGTCCTGGCCGTAGATGACGGGCGCGCCCGAGACGGTAGCGGCAGAAGAGACCGCAGCCGAAGAGCCGTCTCCGGAATCGGGCTCGTCAAGCAGGTCGGCGTAGAGGGAGAGGCCCGTCATGTTGAGTGGCTATGGTGTTTGCTGGAGAACTTGGACTTGCCCCGTCGCTTGGCGAGACTGATATGGTGGTTGTGTTGCGGCGGCCACCATCAGCTGCTCACAGCTGTATGCGAGAGAGGAAGTTCGTGCTGGGTGGCGCTGCATAGCCAGCTTGGGACCGCCCGGACTGGGGGCGCCAGATCTCTCACCTCCATCCCTTAAATTTGGGTTCACTGCCGTCCCGCCGTCCCGCCGTCCCGCCACTCGGGCTCGTTCGACTCGCCTCTCTACTATCTCTCTCTCCCTCTCTCCCCTTCTCCCTCTCCCCCTCTTCCCCTATCTCAACGACACCCAGTCAGCTGCGCCTGGGTAATCTTCGGCTTAATCCTTTTAGCCTCATCAGCAGCAATCCAGCCTCAGTCGACGCCCGTCCTCCTCTCCGCCATCGAACCATAACCCAAACCTCGTCCCAAAACTCCCTCCATCGACTCGACGCCGCCGCCTGGCCCAACTGCGCCCTCCCACTTCTCGATATCATCGCCACGGCCCGGCCGCAGGAAGGCCACAATAGGCTCTCCCTCCACCGGCCGGTAGCCGACGTCGGCTGACTCCCACTGCGGGCCACCTCACCGTAGCCAGCTGAGGTGGGAGCCTGATCGGCCGCGTAATCGATCACGAGGCCACGATAAGGAAAGGATAGGCCAGCCTTATCCGAGAGAGCGGCTGTCTCTCACCAGAAACCCTCCCCTTCCCCTCCCGTGCAAGGCAGATCGAAGAGGAGTGTCGATAGTATCGACACCCGACACTCGCCGATCGCCGCCGCCGCCGCCGTCGCCGCCATCGTCATGTCCGGCCTGTGGAGTTGGTTCGGCGGCGCGTCTGTCCAGAAGCGGAAGGAGTCCCCCCGGAGCGCCATCCTGGCGCTCCGATCACAGCTCGAGATGCTGCTGAAGAGGGCCGACCACCTGCAGAACCAGATCGAGAAGGAGACGGACAAGGCAAAGGAATACGTGACAACGAACAAATCAAGTACGTCCCACCCCCTTATCTTCCCGGACCGGAGAAGCCGGCTGGCGGCAGCACGACTAACACGAAGGTGCCCGTCGCGTCGCCGGACAGTGGCCAAGCAGGCACTCCTGCGGAGGAAGAACCACGAGACCACGCTCGAGCACACAAACTCGCAGATTGCCACCCTCGAGCAGCAGATAAACGCGATCGAGTCGGCAAACATCAACATGGAGACTCTGGCGGCGATGCAGAAGGCCGCCAAGGCGCTCGAGTCAATCCACCACAACCTCACGCCGGAGAAAGTGGACGAGACAATGTCGGTCAAGCCCTCCGGCTGCTGCTCTTTAGTCCTCCTGCCACAGCTCTTCTCCAACTCCCCCTCCCTGCTCCCCACCCCCTCCCCAATCCGGCTGCTGCTGACTACAGAGGGCCCGCTGAACGGGACGGGCACAACAGGGATAAGCTCCGCGATCAGAACGATCTTAGCAATGAGGTCATGAACGCCATCACATCGAATCCGCTGGGCCAGGAGATCGACGACGACGATCTCAACGCCGAGCTGGATGAACTCCAGCAGCAGAAGCTGGACGAGCAGATCCTCAAGACGAGCGACGTGCCCGTCTCGGATGCCGTCCACAGGATGCCGACTGCAGCGACCAGGGAGCGTGAGTGGCCTTCCGCGAGCCCGACTCGGCCAGCCCTGCTGACCTCGGCCCCCACGCCCCCCATAGCAGCGGCCTCGCGGAAGATTGCCGTCACGGAGGATGACGAGGAAGAGGAACTGCGGAGACTGCAGGCCGAGATGGCCATGTGAACATGTCACCGTGCCCGCCAGGCGGCTCACCTGAGGGGGCGAGGCGCCGCGCTCTGTTCCGGAGACGGGGACAGAAATTGGGATACACGGAGGGACGGTGTCGAGACTGGACTGCATCGTTCTCGGGATGGGCCCTCTTCTGTTTGGGATTTGATCGATTTTGTTCTTTTTTTCGCATCACCACATGGTTCTGCTGGAACTGACAGTCCAGAAAGCCCAGGCACTTGGGCTTGCCTGGCCCCGTCCTCCGGGCTTCTCGGGCTCCGTGTATGGTATTTGGGGCCTATGCAGCGAGCCTCCGGCCTGCATGTCCACACTCGGCAGCTTATTGATTGGCTCGGCGTCCTGCCGCTGCCGAATCGCTCTTGTGAGGAATGGCCGGGGGTGGGGCAGAATCAAGGCCCGACCGGGCCGCGGAATCCGACCCGGCCTCGCTGGTTGAGGTGCAGGGGGGGGGGGTGGAGGGGTGGAGGGGTTACAGCGGGGAGGTTTCAGCGGAGCAATGCGATTTTTACCATCAACTGCCGATGTTCGTGGCCCGTAGGCGCTTTCTGACGCTGAATTGCGCCGCCGGAGGCAGGGCTCTCTTGAATGAGCCAAGGTCCGACAGGAGGGTCGGCCGGGACCCGAAGAGTGTGCGGCAGGGAGGGCCTGCTTGTTTGTTGGGCTTGGCCCAGAGGGTCCGGGTCCGGGCCCGAGCTCGGTTGCCATATCTGGGCGAAGCTCTCGAGATGGCCGATTTGCGCTCAGGGCTCCAAGTGCGCAGCTATCGAACAGGGTCGGGCAATAGTATGGCTGTCCAACTCCTTACCCCATGACCGACGGTGGTTTTTTGGTGCTCCAGATCTTCGGAATCTCCGGGGCTAAATGAATCCAGGAAATATTTCGAACTGGGGGGTATGCTGCCAGATATCAGAAACCATGGCTTTTGTCAACCCGCCAGCTTCGCCGAGGCCAAGACCCACGCCATCTCGGAATGAGTGGGCAGTAGTAGTACAGCTTGAACAGACAGAAGAAGAAGCCGTCCCAAATTTGATCCAGTGTCAGCCGATGCGGTCTCGCCTCCGGCCCCGAGCTGGTCCACGTTGGCTCTGTCCGGGTTACCCGATGAGGGCAGTGTCCCGAAGGCAGCTATTATCAACCGGGATCCCCCAGAGACAGACAAGGGCCGGTTGCCCCCCCGTCCACGGCTATCAAAGGCCACGAGGGCAAGCAGTCCATGTCCGTGGACTGCATATCCAAGGGTCCGGCTCCAGAGTCACGCCGTCAAGCCACGCGCCCCCTGCCCGCCACACACGCGACCAGCTCGGTCGGCGATCGACGAGCGAGCAAGGGCACGATGGGAATAGCTTCGCGGAGAGCGCTACGCGGAGGGCGGTCGGGTCGCCGCCCCTTGGTGCCCAATGAAGCGAGCGCGTGCCGCACCGGCCACCATTCGCGCCCATCTCCCGATCACACACACCCTCGCCTCTGTATCCATCCCATTTCTACCCAACCAGGACAGGACGCCAGCGCAAAGCTTGACCAGCCACGCATCCTCATTGGATGTCCCGCTCGACCCCTCCTCCGGTCTGGGCGCCCCGACGGCGATTTTCCGATCCTACGTCTACCAACGCTTACCAGCCGGCACCCAATCTCGAGAGACGTGCGTTTGGTGCTCCCATCGTTTGGTGACACTGCCGTCGCTGCCGGCCGCCTGCACACATGTGCGCCCAAACCGATCCGCAGCGTACCGACCTCTTATCCCGACCGGCCACGACGGCTGGCTGGCCGGGCCCTTTCCGGCTCCCGGTGCTGATCCACCTGGTTCGAGTTTGCGCTGTTGCTCGGGTCGCTGCCTCCACTCCACAGGACCCCCCCCTCCTCCTGCAGGGCAGGCACGCCAGAAGCTCAACGGGGGGGGAAGGGACACACCGGCTCTTGCGCTTCTCTGCACGACTGCCGTGGGAAGAGATGCCTGCCTGTCGAGGCGGGGCGGGTCCGCAATAATCCGCCTTTTTTTTTCCTGGCTGCCAGCCAACTCAAACAGCAGGCGGGGGAGAACGGCCCACCATCCAGCAGGAGGTGGGAGAACATGCGGACCTCATGTCAGCGCCGGCTGGTTCGTTCGGCGCCACGGCCGCGCGTTGCCGTCGTGTCATGCCGGTCTCTGCCCAAGATTACGCTCTTGCTATCGCGATGGGGCGGGGAGGGGACGCTGCTGCGGTCAGTAGTTAGCTGACTGGCCATATGAATTGAATCATTTTTTTCCTTCGTCGGGCATCCATCCGCGGTCGGACTCGGACAGCTTGCCATTCTTATTCCTACGCCCCCTCCCCTCGGCCGATGGAGGTAGGTTTGGCATGCTCGACCGATCCCGAGATGCTTATCCTTGCCCCCCCCCCTCGTTCCCCCCGCCTGGACCCACCTGTCGCGGCGCGCGCGACGTGGCGCCAGTGCCACGCCCTGGTCCGCGGTGGGTGACTGCGGGCAACCTGACCTGGTTGATGCTTTGGTGGCATCCCGCTCCATCCGCTGGCCACTGCCCGCCCACTGCCCGGGCGCCCATGTTTGGTAGTACACTTGCAGCATCGCGCCACCGTATTGCTGCTGCCGAGTGCGAAGTGGGGGAGCGTGTCCTGCTGGCGCCGGTGAGCATGTGACTGCCGATAAGTGGGAGAGGAAGAGGCTAGGCAGGCTCCAAGCTTTAGGCCCGGCCGGCAGTGTCGAGGACTGACTGACTGGAAGGGTCTTGCTTGCTCCTTCCTATTCTAGTCTCCTGTCTGGGTGAGCGCGAGGGCTGACTGGCCCCTTCCTGTCATGCTCGCTCGTCCTGACTCGGGGTCGTTCTTATTATCGGCGAGGTCGTCAATCAGAATCAATCAATCGGCGGAAGCCTTGTTCATTCATGCGACCCAAGAGCAGCCGTATCAGAGCAGCCAGCATCGTCATCACCTCCCTCGAGAAACGGAGAGAATGAAGGAGCATGCTTACCCGTCCAGCCGAGGCCAACTACTCGCATGCTTTGTGGCCATTCATCAGAGATACCCAATCTCAGCAGCACATCCTACACTCACCCCTCCCCCCCACCTCCTCTGGCGTCGTGGAGGTTGTTTGATCCGCACCCAGAGCACTTCTGCATAATAATCATCGCCTGGACTAGTGCATTGTCTTTGCAGGTCCGGGTCTCCCGCAATTTGCCCACCATCATTTTCACTTCTCCGAGAGCTGCTCGTCTCTGATACCCACCCCCGCAGACCATCCCTCATCTCTCTCAGCACCCATTTCTCTCTCCACCCATATCTCTCTCCACCCTACAATATACGCCCCCTGGGAGGCCGAGAAAAATGGACCACGAGGTGCAAGACAGCGTGGATGGCGCGAGCTCATTGGAAACCAGCCCAGGCGGCGACATATCTGATCTTGATCCGGAGGGGAGCAACCGGGAGGGGCTGCTGGCAGGTGCGGACGAACGGCTCTCCACAAGTGGGTCGAACAAGATACTGACGAGTTGGTTTAGACACGTTGGCATCCAAACTCGTCAAGAAACCCAATCAGGACATGGCCGCCGACGGGGCCGAGGCTGGGGAGCCGCAGCCGCAGCAGCACCATCGACAGCAACCGGAAAGCGAAGACGGCGACGGCAACAGAGATGATGGCCTCGAAGCGGCCCCCTCTGACGAGCCAGCGGCCGAGTCTCGGCCACCCAGCCCGGATCCTGGCCCAGCTGCGGTTACAGAACCTGAAGGCCAGGAAGACATACCGGCTCCGGATGGAGTAGCCCCGGCTTCGGCAGATGCCGGCGAAGAGGCGACCGCGGATGAGGCGGCGACGGCGGCCTCTGATACTGGCCATGGCGCTGGCGAGACCCAGGCTGGAGATGCTGCCGATGAAGAACCGGGCCCCGACAGTGCGGCCGAGGATCGTGCCACCACCTCCGCCGCGGTGGCCGAGGAGGGGGAGGCGGAGGCGGCGGTCGAGGCGCAGTCCAGGGAGACGGGGACCGAGGCGCAGACCGGGGAGGCGGCAGCGCCGCCCGCAGAGGAATCAGAGGCGCATGCGGTAGAGGGAGAACCGCGTGCCGCAGATGCGTCCGTCGAACCGGTTCTGGAGACGGCTCCGGCAGGGGAGGACGAGCCGGTGGAGAAGGCATCGTCGGCAGGGAAGGACGAACCGGCGGAGAAGGCACCCCCTGAGGGGGAGCACGAACCGGCGGAAAAGGCACCGTCGGAAGGGGAGGGGGCAGAGTCACCCACCGGGACATCTTCGGAAGAGGCTCAGGCGGAGCCGCCGGCACATGAAGCTTTGCCAGAGGAGGCACCGGGCCCGCCCGAGGAGATACCTGCTGCCGAGGAGATACCCGCTGCCGAGGAGATACCCGCTGCCGAGGAGACGCCCGCTGCCGCCGACGAGATTCCCACTGCAGCCGACGAGAACCCCACTGCAGCCGACGAGAACCCCACTGCAGCCGACGAGATTCCCACTGCCGGCGAGGAGCCTCCCGCTGCCGAAGAGATGCCTGCTGCCGCCGAACATACACCCGCTGCCAAGGAGATGCTTGCGATCGCCGAACAGACACCTACTGCCGAGGGGACGCCCGCTGCCGTCGCGGAGATGCCCGCTGCCACCGGAGAGACGCTCGCAGCCGCCGAGATGCCGGTCGCCGCCGCCGCCGCCACCGTCGAGGAGCCGCCCATCGCCGCCGAGGAGACCTTTACTGCCGAGGAGACGCCCCCAACCGAGATAACGACCACCACCGAGGAGACAGCCGCTGCTGCCGAGCCACACGATTCCGAGGCTGCTTCCCCTGCCAAGACACCTGCTGGTGACGAGGACACGCCCGCTAATGCCGAGGGGATGGCCGTTGACGAGGATACACCCGCTGCTGCCGAGCCGCCACTCGCTTCCAAAGCCGCACCGCCTTCTGAGACATTCGCGCCTGATGAGGACACATCCGTTGCCCAAGACACGTCCACTCCTACCGGGGAGATTCCTGTTACCGAAGGCACGCCCGCCGCTGCCGAGGCATCTACCGCTGCCGAGGAGGAATCTACTACTCCCGAGGAGGCGTCCACCCCTGTCGAGGTTGCACTCGCCGCGGCTCCAGACGGGTCACACGTGGATGAAACGGCCGTCGAAGAGCCACCACCCCACACCGAGGTCAAGACCACCCCACTCGACGGCCAGATGGACCCTGCCGCGACGTCTGCCGAGTCCCAACTCGCCGAGAGCCCAACCTCCCTCACCATCCCAGCCGATGATGCCGCCTCGCTTGTAGAAGCCCCGACTCAAGCTGCTCGTGAAGAGGTAGCTACCGAAGAGCTCGACATTCCCTACGAGGACGTAGCTGCAGGCGAAAACGGAGCGTCGGGGCCATTTCAAGAAGCTGCTCCTGCGGCCGAAGACGCACCCGCCCCTGACGAGGCCCCGGAGGCAAGAAATGACGCCCCCGAGGATCCGGATGCGGGAATCGAAGGCACCGAAGGCGAGGTCTCTGCTCCTGGGGATGCGTCGCCCGAAGCAGCGGCAGCAATTCAGTCGGAGAGGCCGGAGGCGGTCGCCGCGGCTCGCTCCAATGACGAATTAGCAACCGCAGAGTCCGAAACGAACCCAGCTCCTGCCAGTGAAGAGGCCTTGACAACCGAGCCCGAGATAACAGCAGGCACACATGTCCCCGTCGAGGCCGACACTCTCCTGGAGCCTGAAGAAGGCCATGACCCGAGAAGCCCACTGATCATGCCGAACTCCGAACCGGCAGGGGAGCCTGCCGAGCCAGAGAGGGCCGGGGTTGGGGAGGCCCACGACGCTCCCGAAGGCGAAGAGGAATCGACTCTGGAGGAACTACAACCGCGTGCGGCGAATGAGTCTTCGAATCTCGAGCCATCCCGAGGTACTGCCGCCTCTGAAGTCAGCACGCCCACGGATGATACCCCCAATCCCAACCGAGAGACGGGATCGCTTCCAGTCGATGAGGTGACACCGGACCCCGTCATATCGGCTATCACGGCACCTGTCGAGGCTGGGAGCAGCGCAGAGGTGGCAGCTGTAGCATCGACCGAGCCGGTCGAAGAAGCCGCAGATGACGACCGTGTCCTTACCGAGGTTGAACCGGGCTTACCTGCCGAGGAGGCGTCCGCGGAGGCGCAGCCAGTCAACGTTGTCCTTCTCGAAGGGATGTCTGCAGAGGAGCGGCAGCAGCAGCCGCCATCAGAGGAGGACGCCGCAGAGGCGACCCGCGCGGATGCTACCAGCTCCGAGGAAGAGATGCCTATCGCCTGCGCTGAGAACGGGACATTGATGCCTATCGCCTGCGCTGAGAACGGGACATTGATGCCGGATGACAACGAGGCTCCAGCCGAGATCCAAGACGATTATGATTTGGCTGAGGGATCCGGACTGAACTCGGAGGCAGCCTCTGTTGAAGATGCGACCCAGATCACCGAGCTAGAGCCAGCGACGGAGCCTGAGATCCCAGCGGAGGAGCAGGCAAAGGAGACGGAGGAGACGGAGGCGGCCGAGGCAGCCGAGGCAGAATTCGGAACCGGTCCCGGTATGTCAGAGAAGACTGATGCTGCAGAAGCTGCAGAGGTTGCTCACGGGGTCGCCCCCGAGACAGATGGCGCGACCGGAGAGATACTGCAACCGCTCCCAGTGCCTGCCACGAAAGAAGCCACTGCCGAATCGACCGCCGATACTCCCGAGGGAGCCGCCGGGCTCGCCTCCGAGGTCACTCCCGACGGAAGGACCATCGCCCACGGCATATCAGACCCACTCTCAGCGGCTGCCACCGACGAAGCAGTCACCGGGCCTATCACCGCCGACCCCCCCGACGAAGCCGCAGAGCTCAACCCCGATGCAGAGGCAGCCGCAGACAGAATGCCAGTCCCACCCTCGGAGGCCGCCGCTGCGGAAGAGGTTGCCCCCGAGACCGCCCTCGAGGCGGACCCCGCCACAGATCGGACGCCAGATCCGCCCTCGGTGACTGGCATAGAAGAGCCCACTGTCGACCCAGTCGCCGCCGATGCTGCCGCAGAGCTCGCCTCCGAGATCACCCCCGAGATTGCCCCCGAGACCGCATCCGAGCCAGATGTCGCCGCAGACTGGATGCCAGAGCCGTTCTTAGTGGCGGCTGCAGAAGAAGCCGCTGCTGAGCCAGTCGGCGTCGACGCTTCCAAGGAAGCCACCTATTCTCCCGAGAAGGCCGCCGAACTCGCTCCTGCAGACAAGATGGCAGAGTCATACTCAGAGGCCACCCCCGAGACCGGATCCGATTGGATTCCAGAGCCGCTCCTGGTGGCCGGCACGGAGAATGATGCTGCCAACCTGGTCGCCATCGATGCTTCCGAAAGAGAACCCCCCGAGGCAGGAGCCCCTTCGCAAGACTCGACCGAAGCAGCAACGGACCATGCCCCATCACCCGCTGATGCGGATGTCGAGTTCGAGTCCGAGGCCGCCGCCGCCTCCGCCGCCGAAACAGCTCTGAGAGAGGCACCTGCCAAATCACCGGTGGAGGCGACCGCGACAGCTCCAGAGGAGCCTGCTGAAGAGGTCGCCGCCGAGCCCCAGCCCGCCGTCAATCTCGCAGATGTGGCCAGCAAGACCATGGGGCTCGAGTCTGGGCACTCATCTGAGGGGAGCGCCGGAGCCGAACCGACCGAGGCGACGGAAGCCGTCGCCCAGGAGGGATCTGTTCCCCACGAGCCACCGGAAGCATTTGCCCCCGGAGCCGAACCGATTGCCGAGGCGGCTCCTGTCGGGTTCAGTGAAGAGGGGCACGTGTTCCACGCTGTACCAAGGGGAGATATGGAGACTGGACCCGGCGCCGAGAAAACTATTGCGCTGCCGGGTGAGGAGACTCCGGCCCAAATCGCAGCTGACAAATTCTTGACCGACTTCGACGCCACCGCAGAGGTGGCGCCAGTCGACCTCTCCCAAGAGGAAGCCTTTGAGGAGTCCAAGGCCGAGCCTGTGCATGCCGAGCCAGTCGCCGCTCACATCACGCCGGTGCAAGCTGCCCAAGACGACGAGCCACTCGATGAGGTGGTGCCTCGTACAGAGGATGCAGTTGCTGCAAACGTCGAGGGGCAGTCGACGGAGGATGCGCGCGACCCCGAATCCCATGTGCCGACCGACATTCCAATCGAGATCACAGAGCATTCAGAACAAGGCCAGCCCCCACCACCCGACTTTACCGAGGAAGGGGTTACCTCAGCAGCCCCCGTTTCCGATCTACCGCCAGATTCAGATGTGCAAGAAGTCGCGGAGGAGCCGGCCTTCCCCCCTCCAAGGGACGAGGCTGCCGCTGCGGATGAGGTGGCCGTCTCGTCTGGAGCAAGACACGTCGTTGCCGCAAAGGAGTCTGTTGATGATGCTGAGCGGTTCACTGAGGAAGAGCCTGTCGTCGCTGCAGGGGAGATCGAAGATGAAGAACCTGTTGCTGCAGATAGGCCTGTCGCTGCAGAGGAGGCTGGTGTCTTTGGAGAGTCCGTCGCTTCAGAGGCCGATCATACTGGGGAGCTTGTCGCTGCAGAGGATGCCGGCATTGTCGGGAAGGCTATCGCCGCGGAGGAGGAGGCCGTTGCCGATGTCGAACATCCTGCCGCTGCGGAGGAACCAGCCGACATTAAAAAGCACGACGACACTACTGACTGGGAAGAGCCTGGTGACGTTGCAAGGTCCGCTGAAGCCGAAGAGGTCGTCGCTGCGGAGAACATCGAAGAAGCTGCCGAGTCCGCGACTGCCCAAGAGGATTTCGATTTTCCCGAACCGGGGCTCACTGTGGAGAAGGAGGCTGCGTCTGACTCGGAAGAGGCTGCTGCTGCTGTGGAGAGGCCTGCTGTTGTTGCGGAGCCTGTCCTAGTCGGAGAGACCGTCGCTTCAGAGGATATCGATCACGCTGAAGAGCCTGTCGTAGTAGCAGACCAGGTTGGGACTGTCGCTGCGAACGGGGCCGCTGTTGGTGCCGGGGAGCCTTCGTCCGCGAATGAGTCTTTGGATGCTTCTTCGGCGCCCGCAGCCATCAACCCCGTCGCTGCCTCGACACCCGAGACTGTATCCGCCGACCCTGAAGAGCCGGCTGGTGCCGTTTCAGAAGCCGAGTCAGCCCCAGAACGATCCGCTGTCGCGGCAGTCCTGATCGCCGCGAGGGAATGGATGATGCCCAGGAAGGCGCCGGCCGCCGAGGAGTCCGCATCCAAACAAGAAGTGATCGCCGACAAGTCCGGACCCGAAACTGAGCCGGCCGACGAAGAGAAATTCGCCGACCGGGAAGGTGCCCATGCCGTCCGCGAGACAATGACCCGGGAGCCCGCTCCAGTCCCCGATACAGCAGCAGCAGCAGCCAGAGCAGGCCCGACGCCGACACCGACAGCCTTCGAGGACCCGGTCACCGTCATCGGATCTGGCGCCGAAAATCCGACCGAACCCGGACCAGATGCCAGGCCAGTGGCAGCCGGCGAGGATGAGGAAGAGGAGGAAGAGAAGAGTGGGCCTGCGAGCGAAGCCGAGGCCGAAGTGGAGAATACTGTTGACGATAGCTCAGACCCCGAAAGTGCAGCGCCGGCAGAAAAGGAGGAAGTGGAAGGTTCCAGCGACAAGAATAAGATGGCAGCGGCAGCGGCGGCGGTGGCGGCAGTGGCGTTGAGCGGGGTGCTCATGGTCGGCCAGGGCAAGCTCCGGGACGGAGAGATGAGGCCGCGAACTCCGATCATGGTGGCGCCGGCGATGAACATGGACCTCACCCGTACCCACTCCCGGCGCGAAAAGAGGCGCTCGAGGGCCAAGGCCGAAGAGGAAATCGTCGTCGCCGTGCTGCTGCGAGCCGCCGTCGAGGCGGTGAGCCGGCCGCAGAGCCCGACCCCCAGCGCGGAGAAGAAGGGGAAGGAGAGAGAAGTACTGGCGGACCAGGACCAGCATCATCATGAGCGCCGACGTCGGCATGATCAGCAAGACAAGGGTGTGGCGGGCCTTGCCCCAGTCGGCTCCCGCGGCCGGAGGCGGGTACAAGGAGACGAGGAAGAACTTAGGCAGTCGGTCGCCGATCTCTTCACCGGGAGCGGACCGGAGAACCGAGAGCGGCGCTCTGGAGGATCGTCGAATCGACATGGCCATCATCGGCAGGAGGCGTCCACGTCGCAGACTCAGCCGCCGCATCAGCGCCACCACTCGAGCTCCCGCCCCAGGGAGGATGAGGAGCATCAGGCGGAGTACCTCGAGAAGCGGCAGCCAAGTCATGACGAAGCCGGAGTGCAGCGAGACAGCAGGAAAGGATCGAGACGTCGTCGCCGCCGCGACTCGGAGCTCCGGGAGCACGAGCGAGAACAGGAGCAAGAGAGGGAGCAAGAGAGGGAGCGGGAGCGAGAACGGGAACGAGAGCGTGAGAGGGAGAGGGGAAAGGATCGGGAGCAGCACCGTGAGGGAGAGAGGACCATGTCATTCCGAGAGAGGGAGCGGGAGAGGGCGAGGGAGAAAGATAGGGAACAGCAGCAGCACCGCGAGGGAGAGAGAACCATGTCTTTTCGAGAGAGGGAGCGGGAGCGGGATCGGGAGCGAGATGGAGAGCGGGAGAGGGAACGCGACAGAGACGGTGCCAGCCGTCACCACCGAGCGCCCGAGGATCAGGCCGAACGCGATCGTCGCCGGGCCGAGCGCCGGGCCGCTCGCGAGGCGGCGCGGGAGCGGGAGCGGGAGCGTGAGTCCGAACCCAAGTCGGAAGAATATCCTACTGCCAAGGAAGACAAGGACACGCCCCCCCGCAGTCGGGACCGCGAGAACTACAGCTTGCGCAGCCATCACGAGCATCAGCATCAGCACCAGTACCAGCACCAGCACCACCGCAGCACCAGCCGACCCTCGACCCGCGACCGTGCCAACTCCACTGCTGCCCCCGCTGCTGCGGCCGGTTCGACGACGCGCCCGTCGTCGCTTCGTGATCCCGTCTCGACCCGGCCGTCGTCATCTCGCGATCGCGGAAATGCGGGGCCGGCCATTCCGACCCGTCCGTCGACATCATCACGCGACCCTGCAGGCGTGACTGCTGCTGCTGCAGGTGTGTTCACTCGGCCAGGATCTCGCGACCCCGTCAATGCCGCAGCGCCGCCCGTTTCGACACGCCCGTCGTCCCGCGATCACGCCAACCCGGCCCCGCCGGCCCCACCGGCTGTGGTCCGTCCCGACTCCCGCGATTACGCCAACACGGCCGCTGCCGCCGTCGTCGCCCGACCCGAGTCCCGCGACAACAAGGCGGCCCATGCCCCCCCCCGTGGAGCCCGCAAGTTCTTTAGCATCTGGCGACCGGGGAACTCGGGGGAGGTTGGGGCCGCGACCGTTGCCCACAGCAGAGACCACCCGCCTCTCTCGGGCTCCGGCCTCCCAAACCCTGACATCGATGCGGCCGAGGGGGCGGTTCTCCGGCGGCGCAGCTCACGGCTCGGCCGTCGGTTCAGCATCAGCGCACGCCGCTCTGAGGAAATGGCGACCCGGCCCCGGCCGCCGCGGGCTGAGGATGTGGCTCACGACAGGGGACAGGAACAGCAGGAGCAGCAGCAGCAGCAGCGGCGCTCTCGCGAGAAGCGCATGGCAGCAGTGCCGCCTTCGACGACCAGTCCCGTACGTGAGGGCCCATCCGCGGCCGGTGGGGGCCCGGCACATGAGTCGCCGGCGGGTGGCTCGGTTGGCCGCGCCGACGAGGACGTGGTGCGGCGTGCCCGGCAGGGTGCCATCCGCCGGGCGAGGCAGAAGGCGACGACCACGGCCGGGGACAAGGAGAGACCGACAGAGAAGGTCGAGCCCGAGCCTGCTGATCCGCCGCCGGCGCCAGTCAGGAAGGGAAAGGAGGCGCGGAGCGGCGGGGGGGGCGGCATTAGGGCCACGCTCCGGCGGCTGTTTGGTGGGTCTGGCTGAGCCAAGGTAACCTTTCTTCCTTAGGGGGAGGGGGGGCGAGGCCATACTGCAAGTCATTCTAAATGGAGAATCGCCGAGGCCTATGCTCGCACCGCACCGTTAGGCGGTAGAGACTACTGGAAGAGATTGCGGAGAACAGGTACGATACATGGTAGTAGTAATTTATTTATGGATGGCCTTCTGCCGACAAGTACTACATGGTCATACTCGCGTCAAGATCTGTCCGTCTGAATAGCCGATAAGAAAACCAGGACTTGGCAGACTATAAAGGTCGGCTGCCGCGGCTACTGGCGCGCCATCGATCCGTCAAGAGACGGCCAGACGGCTGGGTGGCCGATCTCACTGTCCTCCCTCTCCTCGGACCCACCGCGACCCGGCCGACCAAAACACCTGGTGGCAGCAATGGCGCGCGGGCTCATGGGCGCTCGCAGCGAAACGATGCAGAGGAAGAGGATGGTTTTGCCAACGCCCACGCCCACTCTGTGCAGGGTTCGGCCGCGCTGGCGCTGCTGCGGTGCTGCGGTGCGGCAGGTGAGCGCGGCAACAGACACACGGACGAGACACGGACGGCCTGCCAAGGCGAGCTGGGCCGCCCTCGGTGGGCTGTCAGTAAGAATCAACACACTTTGTGTTGTTTTTTCCATACCAGTGTTTTTTTTTCGTGCAAGGGTAGCTGTTTCCAGGATTGCAGGCCCTGGACGTGCCGCCAAGTGCATCTGGTCAAAACTGGAGACAGGGACCCTTGGGGACAGATCTGGAAACTGTATGGCCGGCCGGGCCGCGGGAGGACCTGCGCGTCAAGGCAGCGCGCTGGCCCAACCCGACAGGTGGGGGGGGGGGCAAATCCGGGGCCGGCAGCGATCGACATTACTTTCCCCACCGGCTCTACCGTTCCACCGTTGACCCCGTCCCTTTGGCTCTGGCTTGTGTTCCGTCCCGTCCCGAGGTCGACCGAGGCCTGTGCTGGCCTAACCCTAGCCAACGAGAACAAGCAATAGGCACGAGCAACATGTCGGGTCCGCAACCCGCTGCTACTGCGGGATGATCTGAGACACCCGCAGAGCTAGCCAGCTGGCTAGCTGGCCAGTGGCCCGAGGCCACTTGGCCGCCAGAACTATTTGCTGCTCTTTGTTGTTTTCTTATACTCCAACTAATATGGATTATCTTTTTTTGGTGCCCGAGGGGGCGGATGGAGGGGAAGAGGAGGGCTGGATTGAGACAGGGGCGGGGGTGTGACTGGTCCGACGATTCCAGGAGATGGCCGAGAGACAAAGCTGGGGAATTCCATCATTGGCTACAGCCAGCCAGAGAAAACCCACTGAGAAAAGCCCATCGATTTGGCCGCTGGCAGCGCCCACGAGGTAGAGGGGGGAGGGGACGAGAGAAGAGGCCAGGCCGCGCAGACTTTTACCCTCTGAGTAAAAAAAAAATCAGCTTCTCAAATGTGCCCCCCCCTCCCCGGTCTGCTGACGCTGAGCAGCGCAGCCGCAAGAGAGGCCCTCGAGCACTGGCGGCTTGCAGCCTCGGGAGAGGCCCCAGAGCAGCCGACAGCGCTAGCAGGTCTCTCTCTCTCTGTGCGTCAAGCATCTCAGCTTGGCGGCGGGGAGGACTGGGGGGCGGAGAGCAAATTTCGTCAACATGGCGGGATCGAGATTGCTTGACGAGATCCGTGGCTCTCCCGTGCTTCGCTGGTCGCCTGTGGGCGGCGGTCCTCAGGCCCGCCCATCTGCGCTGCCGGGCTGGCCTCAAATTCGAGTTTTTTTTTCTCGTCACCCGGACGGAGAGCAAGCATGTTGGCCGATTCTGGTGGAGAACGAGAACGGGTACGAGGATTCCACACCCTCTTCTGGCGCAGCAGCCGGCCTTGTGACCGGCCAAGGGGTCGGGGGGGCGGAGAGGCGGAGAGGTGGAGAGATGGGGAGGCGTACAGGCGAAGAGGGGTTGGCCGCTGCCAATGCTACGCCGCAAGAGCGGACTGCCCTCCGTCTTCCCCTTCCCCTCACCCCACCCCTCTCCCTCTGAGATACTGGGGGCCGGGAGGGGGGCGAAGCGGACCTTGAAGCACTAGATAAAGAGAACCAACTCTCTGCTCGCCCCTTCCACCTCATCGCTCCACGTACAGAAAGACAGACAGAAAGACAGACAGACAGACAGACAGACAACAGCCTTCTCTGTCGTAGCATTTGAGTCTCCATCCACCTTCTCCACCGCCTGTCTGCCTTGGCTGCCCCTCATTGTGACCCCCCCATCCCGAACGACGGCTACTGCGACCTGGAGCTGGCTAGCTGGTGAGAGGAGGACGAGACCGGGTTGAAGATACAAAAGACAACCAAAAATAAGCAGACAAGATGGTGGCCCCTCTCCTCCTCACGCCCGAGAACCTCTCCCGGCTCCAGATGAGCCACAACCCGGGCCTGCTCTCCCCCGGCCTGCTCTCCCCCTCGGGCATGTCATCCCGCTCGTGGGACGACTCGTACGACTCCAACGCCGCGTTCCGGTTCACCGATCTGGCCGACCTGATCGAGTCGCACGTGACGGCGGCGCGTGTCCCGGCCAACAAGTTCCCGTCCCGGCACGACTTTTGCGCGTACTGGTCCCACGTGTTCGCGGACGTGGGCCAGACGGCGGCGCTGCGGAACCACATCCCCAGCGACCTCTTCTCGCCCCCGCGCGAGTTCATCCGCATGCGCTTCGCCGCCGCGCCCGGGCACCAGACCCAGCAGCCGCAGCAGCTACAGGGCCAGCACGGCGGCGGCAGCGCGCCGCCCGACAGCGGCCACTTCTGCCTCGACTGCGAGGGCGGCCGAGGCTCGTCCTCCTACTCGACCGAGTCCGAAGACATGCCCGACATCACAATCGAGGCGCCCCGCGGCAGCGGCATCACCAAGGAGCTCTTCATCCGCCGCCTGGCCGAGATCCTGTACGGCGAGCCCGCATTCGGGGTCCCGCCCATCGTCGGCTGTGAGGCGGACCGGCCGATCCCGCTGCGATTCGGCTGGTCCCGGAGCAAGTTCGGCGGCGTGGGCGGGCGCGGCAGTCCGCTCGGCGGCGAGCACCTGTATGGGCCGGTGACCATATACTGCGAGGGGCTCGGGGGGAGAGCTGAGTGACGGTAGGGAAAGTGTTCTTGGGGGGCGGGCGTTTTTTGTCCTTTCTTGTTTCGCAATTTACTTGCGTACGAGAGTGTGTATTCAGCTGCATTGCATTGGGATTGGTAGCTGGCCGGGTTTGGGTAGAGCGTAGAATGTACATGTGAGCGAGACTGAAGCATTGGCGTTTGGTTCGGCCGCCGGCCGGACCGGGCCGTACTAACGGACCGACTCGTTTCTGATCCGACCGAGTCCACCGGGCCGGGGCGCGTGCACGGTGCGATTCGCGCTGGCAGTACTATTGCCTTGGTGATTCATGTCTGCGGTTGTGACCAGGTCATGGACCAAGTCGTGGTCGCTGTCCGCCGGTCCGGTACTCGGCCCCTGCTCCGTCGTGGTGCTCCGTTATAGCTGGGGTTCCCATCAAGCCGGGGCTGGTTTCCGCCGCCATGGTTAACCTTGACCGACTCGGTTGATAGCAACCTGAACTGCAGCGGAGATCCGACCGGGGTGCCGAAAAGGGGTCTCCTCGAGCCGCTCGCTGGTCGCATCTTAAGCCCCCCTACTGCCAAGACGAAAACCAAGAACGCCGATCCAAAGCTTGGGTTGCATATCGGTACCGCCACCCCGACCTCAGCCCAGACAGAGGTCCCGTGCCTTGTGCGTCCCGTGTCGCGTGGCCTGGATCTCTGCCCAACCAGAGCTCATTCATACCTCATGCTCGTGCCGTGGCCAACATCTCGTCCGGACCCGGGCAGGAACGCAAGATGAAAATCGAAATCGGGCCGAGCAGGCTTGCCCACTTGATATCTCCCACCTGTAGACTGCCGAAAATGCACTGCCATGTGCAAGCCGAGCGGGCTTGCCCAGCTGATATCCTGCCCCCTGTCGTCTGCCGACAAAACCATCCCACGCAGATGGATAACAACTTCCTGTTCCCGCCGCCATTCCCCGCCTCTGGACCAGCACTCTACTCGCCTTCGCTCTCGCTCGTGGCCTCGATGTTGGCCTTTTTTGTTTTTGTATCCGCGCCCTCGTTCTTCTTCTTGGAAGGCACCGGCTCTGGCGCCGCCTCCTTCTCCCCCACCACCCTCTCGCTCTCCTTGCCCCCCCCCCCCTCCTCCTCCAAGCCCACTTTGATACCCCGCGCGGCCAGGGCCTCGTTGACGGCGGGGGCCAGCTTGATCACGGCAGCCCACTGCTCCGGGGTGAGAGCCACGCCCTAGGACGGCGAGTAAGTTCGGGAGTCGGGGCGGCCGTGGGGAGCGGGCTAGGGGAGGGGAACGCGGGCGCAGAACTACCTTTCCTGGCCGAAGCTTGCCGTTTGCCTCGAAAAACTCTCGAATGTTGACATACGTCGCCCCCTTGAACTCGGACACGTTGATGCGCCGCTTGGTCGAGATCTAGGCTGAATCAGCCGGCTCGCCCTCGTTCTTCAAGGCAAGGCTGCAGGATATACACAGCATCTACCGTCGAGGGGGCGGAGGGGGAGACGGAGGAGAAAAGTAGGACGGCGTATGGGTGGCCATACCTGCCAGAAGGGGGCGCCGTCGTCGTCCACGCCCTGGGCAGGACCCGGCGCGGTTTTGACCTTTTTGGCGGCCTTGGCCGACGGGATCTCGCCATCCGGATGAGCGCTACGCTTGACCCCCTTGGCCATGTTGTGTATTCTTCCCCGGGCAGTTGAAACAGGCAAAGAAGCAGGCCAGAACGTCGGAAATGGGAGGGCAGCGCGCCTCGCGTTGGCGAAGTGTCAAACGCCTGTCCGCGCACGTGCGGGCAGTGATCACGTGACGGGCGCGATCTGAAGCGTCGATCGGAATTAGACATGGACCTCCCGCACTTCGCGTTCCATCCGCGCAAACCGCCGAGTGCCCCGACAAGCCTCGTTGAGCCACACCGCCGACGTCCGCATCTGCCGTGCAGTGGTCCACCATACGCCCCCCCTCCCCCGCGCGCCTTGTAACCCCGAAAGCAAATCCCCAGCCCCACGATTAGAGCCGGGCCACATCGCGGTGGACCCACCACCCAGCCCCTAGCGCTTCAGCGACCAGGAACGAAAAGAAGGACCGGACGTGCGGTCGTGCGTGCGGTCATGTGGTGGAATCTGGGCACGCCACATCGACATTGAGATCCTGGTCCTGGCCAGGGATCGCTGATTCTGGGGTCATTTTTTTTCTGATATTGTTTTATCTGGCTCTTTGCTCGCAGGAAGGCTGGGCAGGGCCCCACACCAGCCGACGGCCAGCCTCCGAAACAAGACACGGACACGGGCCCCAGCACGGACTCGGAACAAAGCCACGCGCGGCTTTGACTCGGCCGCCACTTGTCGCCGCCCCGTCGTCTCGCATTGGCTGGAGAGACCAGACCTCGACTTTGAAAAAAAAACTCCCTCTCGATGCCGCCACCGACCGGGCTGGGATCGAACCGTCGAACCAGAAGCAATTGATCACCAGCCCGCGCCGGCGCGCGCCGGTGAGGTGCCTTGCACGAGGCCACGACCGCCGCAGCGGAACCAGAGCACCAGGGCGCCCAGGCACCAGGGCACCCGCAAATCAGAGCACCAGCAAACCACGGCACCGGCAGCGACCGTTACCCACCGCTATATCAGCAGCAGCCACGATGACGGACACCCAATCTCATCTGCCCTCGCTGGCACCATCTCCTCGCCTCTCGGCCAAGTCGTCCCCTGAGCCAAGCCGACCGCTGGCCCCTCCCCCGCCCCCGCCCCCGTCGGGGGGCCGAGGTGATGACACCATCCTCGGCGGGATCATGCGCTTCTTCGCCACGGCCACGCCGGTTGCCCTCGCGGCCGTCGGGGCCGCTCTCGTGCTCGCCACATACCTCATCATCGGCCAGATCGGGCTTGTGCTCGTGGGAGCGTTTGGAGGCATCGTCGTCTTTGTGTCTTGCGAGGCTGCCGATCCAGCCATGTCGCGTGCCGTGCGGCGAGAGCGGGGCGTCGATGCACTGCAGCGCCTGTGGGCTGACATGAGGAACGACGCGCTCGGAAGGGGCAAGGACGAGGGCGAGGGCGAGGGCGAGGGCCCCGCCGCGGACGAGGATGGCCGGTTTCGCGATTTCGACGAATTCGAGCCCGAGACTCGTGACGCCCTCGCCGGGCTTGTCGACGCCGTGATCCGCGACTACGTAAAGTGGTGGTACTCGCCAATTGTGCCGACGGACCTGTCATTCCCGCTTGCCTGCAGGAGCACGCTCACCTCATTCCTGCTGGCCATATCGGCCCACCTTGACCGCAAGCGGCCGGCCGACTGCTTCCTCGACTTTCTGACCAACTCGTCCTCCATCGTGATCGTCTTCCTGTCCGAGCTCTCGTCCGCCTTTTCAAGCCTGCCGGCCGAGAATGGCGGCGCCAGCCCGACCGCCGCCGCCGCCGTCTTCGGCTACCTCGCCGAGAACCCGGACTCGAACCTGGCCAACCTCCTGAACCAGAAGCTCCAGGCTTCCAAATTCCGCATGGTGGCCGAAGACCTGCTTCGGTTCCTGGACCGGCCCGCGTACAACTGCGTACCGGTGCGCGCATTCCTGCGCGAGATCATGGCGGTGGCCGTGCTCGAGACCACGCTCCAGACGTGCTCACGGCCCGAATGGATCAACGGCTGGATCGTCTACCTCCTCGAGGCCGGCGAGCCGGACCTGAGCCAGGCCATCGACGTGGGCATGCAGGCTGGGGCCGGCACCGGCGCGGTCGCCGCCGCCAAGCCGGATACGTCCGCCGACGTGGACGGCAACCTGGGGAGCGACGTGAGCATCGCCCGGGCCCACGCCAAGACCGCGAACCAGGACGGGGGCGATGGAGGGCCGGCACCGCCACTGCCCCACAAGAAGCACCTCAGTCGGGCCGAGGCGGACATGGAAGCGGCGATGAGGCGTATGCAAGAGATGAACGAGCTCATTGCCCGGGAACAGGAAGCCGGGCGGGCGAGGCAGCAGCAGCAGCAGCAGCAGGTCGGGCAGGCCGTCGATGAGAACCCGAGCGATACGGGGGCCAGTCCTCACCCGGCTGGATCGGCCACGTCGCCAACGTCGCCCACGTCACCCACTCCGGCGCTGGCCCAGCCGGCCGCCGAGTCTCGACCCACGTCCGAGAGGACTGTCCCGGAAGGATCCAGAACATCCTACCCGGCCGCGGAGCCGCCCCACCAGCAGGACTCGTCCCTCACCCGGGTCAACGGCGGCGGCGGCGGAGTTGCAGACGACAACAGCAACAGCAACAGCAACAGCAACGACAGCAATAACAACAGCAGCAGCAGCAGGAGCAGCAGCAGATACGACAATACCCACCGCCGCTTCACCAGCTTCGATCAGATCATACCCCCGATCCAAGCTGAAGTCGAGTCTGCCAGAGTACCAGCCCCCATGACCCTGCACGACGCCGCCGTTACAATTCACGAAGACGCCACAGACGACAAGGGCAAGATCCGGAGTAAGCCAAACTGGGACTACCTGATACAGATCGAGCCGGCATCGGGGTCGTACCCCGGCTGGATGATTGTGCGCCGGTACGGTGATTTCGAGGCCCTCCACGAGGTCCTGCGGCGGATCGCCAACATCTCGGGAGCGACCTCGTTTGCGGAGCAGCACGGCTCCCTGCCGGGATGGAAGGGGTACACGCGCGAGACACTCCGAGGGGATCTGGAACGGTACCTTCGAGACGCGTGCTGGCACGGGCCCCTCGCTGACAGCGAGGGCCTGCGCCGGTTCCTCGAGCGAGATCACCCGGCCGGCGCGGCGGCGGGGGGGGCGGCGGCGGCGGCATCGCCTCGGGGACTCCGGTGGGAGAATGTCGGCAAGGGCATGCTCGATGTGCTCACCATCGCGCCGAAGGGGGCGGTCGAGGGCGGCAGGGCCGTGGTCGGCGGCGTGACCGGCGTACTGGGCAACATGGGGCTGGGCGGCAAGAGGCAGCAGCAGCAGCAGCAGCAGCATCAGCACTTGGTCGGCGGAGGCTCCAGCAGCAGCTCGATGCCAGACCTGCGCCCAGCAGGCGTCCTGCTTGGTCAGGGTCAGGGCCAGGGCCAGGGCCAGGGTCAGGGTCAGAGCCAGAGTCATGGCCCGGGTCGATTTATTTTCCCAGCATCGGCTGCCACCTCGACTGTGCCGACTCCGCAGCGGGCCGAATCGATCCACTCGACCGGCCGCGCCGCCGCCGCCGACGGGGGCCGTGATAGTCTCGACAGCCAGCACTCGCCCATCACGTCAACCCAGCCTGGCCACGTGGAGCCGATTGAGCGGTGCCCAAGCCAAGACGAACGGATCGAGCCCGGAGGAGGGGGACCCGATGGGTGGGACCGCCTGCCGCAGACTTCTGGCGCCAGCGCGAGCGCAAGGAGGAGCCTCGATACTGGCAGGATATTGACCATGTCAGGGTCGCGGTCGTCCACGCCGCCGCTGTTACCGTCGCCGTGGGCGACCACTTCAGGCGAGGACGGGTCCAAGGACTGGTTCAAACTGCCGCCGCCGCCGGACGAGATGCCGGATGACTACGGTGGCGGCGGCAGCAGCTGGAACTCGCCTATGAGTCCGGAGAGGCTGCGTGCCGTCGCTGCCACCACGGCAGCCCCTACTAGAGCCACGCCGGCCTCTTCGGCCGTGGTCGCTGCCACCAAGGCAGCCTCCGCTATAGCCGCGTCAACCCTTCCGACCACGGTCGCGGCCACCACGGCGCCCGTCCCTGTAACCGCAACACCGGCCAAGAAATCCCGCGCCCAGAAGCCACCCCTCTCGGAAAGCGAGACTCGGGTGGCAGTGGAGTTGTTGTTCGCCGTTATCAACGAGCTTTACACGCTCTCGTCGGCCTGGAACATACGCTTGACCCTGCTCGGGGCCGCCAAGACCTTTCTGCTCCGGCCGGGAAACCCTTCTCTGGGCTCGATCCGGGAATTGATGCAGCGGTCCGTGCTGGATGACAACCTGTCCGACTCGGGCATGGCCGCGCACCTGCGCCGGCTGCGGGAGAGCAGCCTGGGGGGCGACGATGACACGGCGGCGGCGGCGGCGGTGCTGCCGCCCCTCAGCCCAGAAGAACGGGATCGACTACGAATCAAGGCGCGAGCGCTGCTCATCCGGAGCGGCATGCCGGCCGCGCTGACGGGAGTCATGGGCCAGTCCGCGACGGGGGAGGCGCTCGGCCGGGTGTTTGACTGCTTGCAGATCGAGGAGGTGGCGCGGGGCCTGATGTTTGGGCTGATCCTGCAGGCAGTGCGGGCGATCACGCACTGAGGGGTGGAGTGGGTGCATCTTATTGCGGTATATCATTGCAGCATTTGCATGTTGAAGTTAGAGCAGTATCTTCCCGATTCGATCATATATCGCTGCGGGGCTACTCTTAGTTCAGACCAGTAGGAGATGGGGAGGATAAGAGGCCCTGGCTGCCAGCCGAGGCGGGATAGCTGCCGCGCGACGGCTTGCTGACTTGCTTGATTTGATAGGTGGGTAAATAATCTGGGCTATAAACAGTGGGGGCACGATAGGAGAGTTGCTACCGTGTTCTTATGTCAGATCTTGCTCATTAGGTCATGTGTGATCACGGGTGGCTGTTCTCACGGCCGAGGACCTTGATCTTGCGCGGGTCCGAATCTGTGCCCGAACTGTTGCCCAGGTCGGATGGTGAGCAGCGGGGCTGGAGATCCAGTAGTCGTCCTACTCTGATACCTGGTGGTTGATTTACTGATCGCTAGCGGGATCTATCCTGCTGATCAGAGGCAATATTTCTTCTGATTCATAGCAGAGGACCTGGCAACCCAGTTGGTAGTCACAACTGGAATCCATCCCTTCACTCATCCCACCATATTATCATCCCATTCCCTCAATCATCCCACTACCTTATTACCCCATAGCCAGCCCAGTCATCCAGGGAAATCATCATCCCATCATCCCATCATCCCAGTGACCCAAGATCTCATCATTCCAAAATGAAATCATCATCCCACGTGCCATGCTATGCCCCACGCGCCCCGCAGCGACTTTAATGTCCGTCCTGGCCGACTCCTAATGCGAGTAGCCAACACATTTGTTGGCCACATCAACAGCCGCCTACCCAACTTGATGAAAGCTCTTCTCGCAAGCTTGATCGCCGATTCAGGCAGTCGGCGGGGGCAGGCCGATGCAATATCATTCATATGCGACACAAGATCCCCTACTAAATAACCAGCTGCCTCTCCACCTCGCAACCCCCGACCAGATACATCACTCTCACGGGCTGGGAAAAGCGGTCATAAATCCCAATAACATAAAATAAAGGAAAGAGTACAGGCCCTGTGACGCGCCCGGCAGGTGTGACGCGCCCTGCAGGGATCGTGGGGCCCAGACCGAGATCTATTCATTCGTTCTATCAGCTGCGGATGGAAAACAGGCTGATTACTGGATCAGTGACCCAATCAGCTAAAAGTAGAAAATGATAGGCGATCGTGCGGATATCATAGGGACAGATCAGGGTTTCCCGCATTAATAAGTTCATCGATGCGGGCTTAGCAGATAATATATCAGAAGCTCATATCGAGCATAAAGATGATAGTATTTCTCCTAGCAATAGAGGGAGATCAGATGAAAAAAAGGATACTATCTCGTGCCGATCAAGGCGCTCTGGGCGCCATAGGTCCAGATCTGAGATGCAGTACGCGAGTTATACGTCGGCATGTCCCCAACCGTCCGTGAAAAGGCCCCAGACACCACCTTCAAGAAGGCGCACGAAATGGCGGTAGAGGGGGTCACGTCCATCTTCCGGTCAGCCGCGGCCGAAAACCCTCATCTCACTAGACCGCAGTCGAAACCGGCTGCCTGTCCCCTCACACCTGCAGGGCAGCCTGCTCCCTGCTCGCCCAGCTGCCGCCCTTCCATCCGCTCCTCGGGTCGTCATCTGCGCCCCTCTTCTCCCCCTCCTCTTCCGCCCCATCCCAGGGCGTCCCCCATCCGCCACCGCCGGGGGTACAGATCAGGATCCGGTCGCCCTTGTTCATCATAACCGAGTTCTTACCCCCGAGTCCGATCCGCTCTTCCACCTCGTTAAGTTCCGCCCCCCCCTTTGCTCCTTCCACACCCCCCTGCTGTTTCTTCCGTCGGATCCAGATGTTCTCTCCCCGCCCCCCATCCTCACCCCCCTCAAGCCCGTACGGCCGCATGACCCGCCGCTCGCTCAGGATGGACACCTCCAGCCCGTCCACGCGGACCTCGATCTCGCGCCGGACCCCCTCGCCGCCACGCCACCTGCCGCGCCCGCCGCTGCCGGATCGTAGCCCGAACTCACGCAGGACCACGGGGTAACGGCGCTCGAGTACCTCCGGGTCGGTGATGCGGGTGTTGGTCATGTGGGTGTGCACGCCGCTGGCGCCGTGCCAGCCGGGCCCGGCCCCGGATCCGCCCGCGATGGTCTCGTAGTACCCGAACCCGCCGCTGCCCTCGCCGCCGCCGGCGAGGCCTCTGCCCAGCCCGAAGCTGAGATTGTTGCAGTCGCCCTGCGAGGCGGCGCAGGCCCGGAACGCGCGCAGGACCACGTCGGTGACGCGCTGGCTCGTCAGCACGTTGCCGCCCGCCACCGCGGCCCCCTCCGAGGGCGAGAGCAGCGACCCTGGCGGGATCACCACCTTGACGGGGGCAAGGCAGCCCTGGTTCAGCGGAATGTCGAGCTCGACCAGGCACCGCAGACAGTAGATCACCGCGCTGAGGGTGACGGCCTCGGGCGCGTTCGTGTTCGCGTACACCTGCGGCCCGGTGCCGGCAAAGTCGAACACGGCCTCGCCCCGGTCCGGATCGATGGTCACGCGCAGCCGGATCGGGGTGCCGTCGTCCATGTAGTCCTCGGCGACGAGGTCGCGGCCGAGGCCGGCGCGGCCAGCCACGTCCCGCAGCAGGGAGCGTACGCACTCCTCGGCATTGCGCTGGATCGCCATCATGTGACGCTGCACCGTGACCCGGCCGCCCGGCTCCTTCATCAGGGCCTCGAGCAGGTTGATGCCCTGCCGGTTGGCCGACACCTGGGCGCGCAGGTCGCTGACCACGTCGGGGAGCCGGCGGGCGCCGCTGCAGCCGGGATACCGGGCCGGCTCGTCCCGGAACAGGGTCGCGACCAGGTCCTCGTCAAACCGGCCGGCGGTCACGAGCTTGGCGCCGGCGATGGCGGCGCCTTCCTGCCAGAGCTCGCGCGAGTGCGGCGGCATGCTGCCGGCGGTGATGCCGCCAATGTCGGCGTGGTGAGCGCGCGACGCGACGTAGAACAGGATCTCCCCGGTCCGGCCGTCCCCGGCAAACGCGGGCGTGATCACGGTCACGTCCGGCAGGTGGGTGCCGCCCCAGGCCGGGTGATTCGTGACGACCACGTCGCCGGGGGCGAGGCGGCCTCGCCACAGGTCCGCCTGTCGTCGGACGCAGGTCGACATTGATCCCAGGTGGACCGGCACGTGCGGCGCGTTGGCGACCAGACCGCCGTCCGGGTCGAACAGGGCGCACGAGAAGTCGAGCCGCTCCTTGACGTTGGTGCTGACGCTGGTTTTCTGCAGGGTGCGGCCCATCTGCTCGGCGATGGCCATGAACCGGTGACCGAATATGCTGAGGGAGACGGGGTCGGGGGAGGAGCCGGCCGACTCGGCGTCATCGTCACCAGCAGGGGGGGGGGCGCTCTCGCCCACCTCGATCACCAGGTGGGTCTCCAGCACGACGGCTCGAGAGCCCGGCGGCACCACGATCGTCTGGGTGCCGTCGGCTATGATGGCGGGCCCGGTCACCACGTCGCCGACGTCGAGGACATCAAGCCGATACACGGCCGTGTCGATGCGGCCGCCGCCGCCGCCGCCGGCCGCAAAGTACACGCTGCGGCGGGGCCCGTCCATTTTGCTGTCCGGGTCGACATCGCGACGCCGCAGCCGGCGCAGCTGTCGATCAGCAGACTCCTCAACATGCTGGGACCCGCGGCCGATGGCGCGCACCCGCACATCGTCGACCATGACGTCGCGCCCATCCATCGTGAAGCCGAACTCGCGCTGGTGCAGTTCCGCGAACGCGGCGCCGTAGTCTCCTCTCGCGCCGTCTCGGCCCGGCGGCGGCCGGGGCACCATGAGTGCCGACTCGGTGCCGCGGTATCGCATGTTAAGATACTCCTCAAACACCACATCTTGGTCGGCGAAGCCCTGCTCGGCGAGGGCCCGACCTGCTAGCCCCCTGAGCCTGGCCATCTTCTCGCTGAGGAGCGCCTGCTCTTCTCCCTCCCCCCCGCGCCACACGGATGCATCCGGCTCCTGTCTCTCATCCACCACGTCAGCGAGCGCCAGCCCGTAGGCGGACAGCACGGAAGAGAGCCGGTGCACGAGGATCAGCCGGATGGCTAGCCGCTCTGCCACGGCCACGGCATGCTGGCCGCCGGCGCCGCCAAAGGTGGCGAGCCGATGGCGGGCTGCATCGTGGCCGCGCGCCTCGGTGACGGCCCGGATGGAGCGGGCCATGGCCTCGTCAGCGACCTGCAGGAAGCCGTAGGCGACCTCGTCCACCGTCATCGCCCGGCCGGTCTCGCGCCTGATCTGGGCGCCGAGCTCGGCGAGGACCCGCTCGCTCGCGGCCGTGTCCAGGGGCTCGTCCTCGGCCAGGCCGAATATGCGGGGGAAGAAGTCGGGCAGGAGTCGGCCGAGGTGCAGGTTCGCGTCGGTGATGGTGGCGGGCCCGCCCTTGCGGTAGCACGCCGGGCCGGGGTGGGCCCCGGCCGACTCGGGTCCGACCGCGAACAGGCCGTTGCGCAGGTAGAGCCGCGACCCCCCGCCTGCCGCCACCGTGTTGATGTCCAGCTGCGGAGACTGGATGGTGACCCCGGCCGTGGTGGTCTCGAACACGTGCTCGTACCGGCCGTCACCGCCGTATCGCGACACGTCGGTGCTTGTGCCGCCCTGTCTCGAGTCAGCGGCTGTGCAGTCACCACCACCTCGGCAGCAGT